>APFE030881440.1:52705-151718 GCA_000404065.3 Pinus taeda | reverse complement strand
TGGCTGCGATTTCAGCTACGGCCCTCTCCATCTCAGCCACTTCTCTTTCGGTTGCCTCCCACTGGTTCTTTGTAGATGTAGTATTTCCTTCTTTTGCTTTCTTTGTTCTGGATTGTTTCTCAACTTCTCTTGCTTGTTTTCTTGTAAAAGGTTTTTTCTTTATTTTCTCTGCTTCCTCTGTTTTGGGCAGCTGTTTAATTACTTCTGTTCTGGGCATCTTTACAGCTACCTCTTCTTCATGCACTTTCTCAGCCTCTTTAATTTGTTTCCTTGTAACTGGCCTTTGTGGTTTGAACACAAACTCTTCACTAGGTTCATCAAACCTTAACCTCTTCGAAGCCTTTGATTTTTTAGTGCTCTCTGGTGATGATTGAGTTAAGTCAATGTGCATTGGCTCAATATGCACTGATTGAGCCTGTTCAAACTCAATAGCCTCGAGCAAATCACTCAAACTAGCTTTTGATATTGGACTTTCCTCAACAGCTACTGATTTGCACTTCTCCTTGCTTAATTGACTTCAGGTCTTCACTCCTGATACCTTTTCAGCCCCACTTGATCCAGGTGCATCCTTCTTGTGCTTGACCTTCTCTTTTGATGATGGTTGAGGTGGCTCTTTGATAACCAATGGCTTCACTGATTTCTGCAATTTGGTCTTGATCTTCTTCTTATCTGTTATCTCCTTTTTAAGCTCAGCAAGAGTAGGTTCCTCAATTGACTCTTCTCTTTCCCTAACAGTCAATGGGGTGAGGCCTGTCTTATTTTGAAAGCGAGCCATAAAAATAAAGGAATTCCAATCCCTACCAATTTTCTGTAGACCATCCAACACTAACAGTTTCACTAAACCATGATGAAACAGTGATGTCTCACAGTTATCCTTCTTCAACTGAATTTTATCACACATCTTGCTGAGGCTATGAAACAAGTAGAATGGGATATCTATATATGCTTTTCCTGTAAAATGCAGCAGCAGCTTAAAATGATAGGAGTAAACTTTAGTATATCTCCCTTCACATGTTAAATACTTTTGAATACATGTAAGGAGAAGTGCATAGTGTTCTTTCACATAATTTCTTGGCACAGCCTTTGTAAGATCTTCATTCACATAAGGCTCCTTCAGAAATTCCTTGCAAGGGTTCATATCAAATTTGAAGTTTTTAAACCGCTCCTGCCCTCCTCTCGGAATTTCAGTCACATTAGCAATAGCCTCTGGAGATACTGGGAATTCTAACATAGACACTTTAGAACTTAAACCTGTAAAATTCAAGGCAAATGCTTTTGTTACCTCAGCATGCCCACCCTGCATCTTCTCACAAAATCTCCAGCAACGAGCATCCTGAAAAGATTTTCTTACACCTTCGTCTCTTAATGCAAGATCCAATCCCACAGGTTCTGTTCTTTGGCATCTTCCAGACCGATGTCCCTTTCTCTCCATTTCGCTTTGAAATCCTTTGCACAGAGAACACCACCAGCTTCAGCTCAAATGGCCAATTCAAATTTTGATAAGCAGGCTCACTTGCAATCAGGTTCTTTTAAAGAAGAAACTCGGGCTCCTTTGCAATTTAACAGTCTTATCATACAAACGGGTCAGTGCATGCATCATTAATAAACATCATAACACGACCATGCATTACAAAACCGTTTGAATGATTTTTATGTGCGTGGCTATGAACCTATTGGTGGAATGATGGCTCATAAGCTTGGAAAGGACGCCAACTGACAATAAACGGACGGACACAATGACTCATCCCCCCAGACATGACATTTCAAGACTCTGTGCTGCAAAATCCCTGAATCCGCAATTTCGTAGCGCAGATAGTTATAAATTAGAAAAATGCGCTACGAAGTGGCTGGTTACTGACATGCTGCGAAAAAGCTAAA
This sequence comes from Pinus taeda, assembly GCA_000404065.3. Classification (NCBI taxonomy): domain Eukaryota; kingdom Viridiplantae; phylum Streptophyta; class Pinopsida; order Pinales; family Pinaceae; genus Pinus; species Pinus taeda. The sequence goes on along the minus strand of APFE030881440.1, from coordinate 149,840 downwards.
ACATCATTGCACTGCCAAATCAGCCAATAAAACTGCGCTGCGGAAATGCGAAAAGGGCCAGTGACATAAGCAAGATAAGATAGGCCTTATACAATCATGATGGAGGATGACTAACGGTATTTGAAAATGATTTACATTAATATCTTTCTACAACATGATCCCTAAGTAACAAACATAGGACAACAACCATTTGACACCCATTTTTGACAATGAAGTTTTTTGGACAACATTTATGTACATGTGACTGTAGTTCTAGGTGATAACAAAATCCACACAAGACTTTTGACTCAATTTATTTTCTGAAACTTGACTCAAACTGACTCAATTTTGAACTTAAAATGACTCAAAGACTGACTTGACAAACTCAAACCAAAGCTGAAATCATCCTTCAGAATTATAGCCTTCACTTCGGGCCCCAAACTGAAGAAAAGATCACAGCACACTCTTGCAATGAAACTAAAATTAAAATGGTATATACAATGACAATGTAAGCAACAGAAAATTTCTCAGAAATTATACCGCTTGAGCGACCGACCATTGACTGGCCCTCCGGGACATTCTTCCCCATTCATCTCCTTTAGAAGAAAAGCATTCTGACCATGATATGAAACAATTTTGAAGGGACCTTTCCAGATATTTTCGAACTTATCGTGCTTACCCTTTTCGTGATTCCTTGCATACCATTTCAGCACCACTTCCTCCAATTGGAATTTGTCTGCCTTTGCTTTTCTGTCATATATTTTCTTAATCTTCTCCTGCAACTTGGATGTGTTTTGGAAAACCTCTTCTCTTGTCTGCTGCAAATGGACCATTTGGTTTAGTCTTCTCTGCATATGATCTTCTTCACTGCAGGCCTCCTGAAGAAGTTTGACTACCGGGGCTACTAGTGAGGTAGGAAACATTGTATCAATGCCATAAACAAGCTCCAAGGGAGACATACCAATGGATTTCTTTTGACTGACCCGATCTGCCCAAAGTGCATTGACCAACTTCTTATGCCAACTCTTCTTGTTTATTTCCAACAGCTTTTTAATGATGTTGACTAAAGATTTGTTAGAAGACTTCGCCAACCCATTGCCTTGTGGATGATAGGTAGTTGAGTGACCCAAAATGATTTTATACTTGTTACAAAACTCAATCATCTTATTTGATTTGAAGGCTGCTGTGTTATCAGTGATTAACTTATTCGGGCAACCAAAACGAGATAAGATGTTATTCTCAAGGAATGAAATAATTACCGCATCCGTAGCTTGTCTGGTGGGAATTGCTTTGATCCATTTCGTGAAATAATATGTTGTTGTGAGAATCCACCGATGCTGACTGGAAGATGCGGGATGGATTTCACCAATGAAATCCAAACCCCACTGCTGAAAAGCGGCACTCACCTCAATGGGCTTAAGCGGCAAAGGTTGTAATTTCTGCCTTCCTTAAAAAATCTGACACTTATGACTGCTCTTGACAACCTTATATACATCAGCAAACAATGTCGTCCAATAGTACCCTGCTCTCAAAATTTTATTCGCCTTTGTTTTCCAAAAAAGGTGAGTGCCACAATCTCCTTTGTGGAAATCCTCCATGACTTTCTTTGCTTCTTCTTCCACCAAACAATTCAACAGAACGCCACCAGAATCTTTCCAATAAAGTGCAGAATTTAGAATGCAAAACTTAGCAGCCTTTAATTTGAGAGTTCTACTTTTGTTTCTAGTCATGCCTGGTGGTGGTGACAAATTATGCAGCACATATATGATATTAGAGTACCATGGAGAAAGAAAAAACATTTCTGATACCTGAATTGATAAACTTTCCTCATTCTCATCGGACATAGCAGCAATCAGATTTATGTGTAAGGCGTGCAAGTTTGATTCAACCATTAACTTTGCCAATCCTTGTCCTTTAACAAGCTTGGTGGGCTTTATCTCCACATCATACTCCAACAAAGTTGCAATCCACTTGCCTCATCTTCCTTCCAGATTTGTCTGCACTAAAACATCCTTGACAACAGCATTAGGAACATAAGCCAAAATATGAGAATGCAAAATATAAACCTGAAAATCTTTCAATGCTTTCACAAGTGCAAGGGCTTGCTTTTCAATAATGTTGTACTTCAAGGTTTCATCTCTTATAGTTCGGCTGAAGAAAGCAATTGGTCTTTCATGCTCATCTCTTTTCTGCATTAACACAGTTGCCATAGTATGCTCTAAAGCAAATGAAAACAATATAAAATCCTAAGTGTAATCCGGGCTGATTAGAACTGGAGATGAAGAAAGAGCCAATTTGACTAAATTGAAAGATTTTACCGCCTCTTCTGTCCACTTCACTTGGTTGTCCTTATTAAGAATGTTTGTAATCTCTCTTAGGTGTTCAACAAGATTAGGCACAAAGCGGCATAACAAATTCATCTTACCATTAAAAGATTGAATCTCCTTCTTATTCTGGGGCAGGTCAATTTGCTGAATCGCTTCTACGCGTGCTGGATCAATACGAATGGCATCTTTTGAGATAATGTCCCCAAGTAGTTTTCTCTCATCTATGGCAAACAAGCTCTTCTTCGGATTCAGCAACACACCATATTTTTTGCACTTTTGAAAGACAATTTTAAAATGATACATATGTTCTTCATATGATTTGGAAAACACCGTCAGATCATCAAGGTACACAACCAAAAAGACATCCTTCTCATTTGCGAAAGCCAAGTCCATTGCCCGCTGAAATGTGGCACCCGCGTTCTTCAAACCGAAAGGCATTTTAGCGTAATGAAAAGTTCCCCACGGAGTGGTGAACATTGTTTTATACCAGTCATCTTCATGGACCAAAATTTGGTTATATCCAGAATAACCATCGAGTAGTGACATACGAGATGCTCCAACTACTCGCTGAAGTATATGATCCATTTTGGGCAATGGATAATTATCCTTCAATGAAACTTTATTGAGATTCCTAAAATCAATGCACAAACGAATCTCACTTGTCTTCTTTCGTACGGGCACCAAATTAGAGATCCAATTAGAAAATCTGATGGGAACGATGATTCCTGATTTGTACAACCTGTTTACCTCCTTCTCAATTGATGGTAGTAGTTTTGGATTTAGCCTTCTCAACTTCTGTCTGAAAGGTTTTTGATTAGGCTTGATGGGGATAGTGTGCTGAATTATATTGGTATCATATGTCTTCAAGTCGGAATAGTCCCAAGCAAACACATCTGCAAATGATGACAACAAACTGATATATTTGGCCTTTATCTTGTGTGGCAATTCGTTGGACAGTTTTACCATTTTTGGATTGCATCTGTTCCGATATTGACCTCTTCAACACCCTTTTCTGTTGGCTGCAATGTTGGTTTGCGGGCTATGTCATCCTATCAAAGATTTCTTCTAAAGGTATCAAGCCTTTAGGAATAATATTATCCTTTAGCGACAACACTTCCATTTGATTGATCTGCACATTATCTTTACCATCATCATGTTCTACATCATTTGAGGTATCTTTGAACTTACCTTTGTTTTGCATAAAATCATCAATCTCCTCATCGTCTTGGAAAACTTGCCAATATCTCTGATTTTCCGGGACAGTCGGACAATGCTTGACATGGATTTTGAATTTATTACTTGAGTTCATTGGAATCTTCAAATTACTTGCTTCCTTACCAAGTGCATCTGCAATGCTATTTTGAATACGAGGCACACATGTCAAGGTATAATCTGAAAACAATTTCAGGATATCTAGGATTGCATTTCGGTAAGCCCACATCCGAGGGTGCTTAGCTTGATATTCGCCTTTAACTTGCTTAATCACCAATTGGGAGTCACCATATACTGCAATCCTCTTAGCATTCAACCTTCTTAGAATTTTTAGGCCAGCAATCAAAGCTTCATACTTAGCTTCATTGTTCAAACAATCAAAAGCTAACTTGTAAGAACATACCCGCACATTACTGGGCACTTTGTTCGGAGCAGAAAAAGGACTACGTACCCAAATACCAATTCTAGCACCATCATTTCCCACTGCACCATCGAAATCCATGGTTCATAGACCCTCTTCATCTTCTTCTAAGTGCTGAAATTCTGATGGCTCTATTTTTCCTGCTTGTTGTCCATTATCTTCAGCTGATTGCTCAATGGTGTTTTGTTGTTCTTGTCCTTATTTCCTTAAAACTTCTCTAAAATTCTCTGTTATTTCTGGAATACTTGCTGCTTAAACTAACTGACTATCTATATCATTGAAACTATCTTAATACAAAACAAAAGACTCTAGATCTGTATGTACATAATTAATCAGATGATTAATCGGTTTCTCCTTGCTTGTAATCATGTATTTCATTTTTTGTTCCCGGTACAATTTTCTCATTTCGCTAAACACAGGAATCGTTGCATAGGATAAATCTAGTTGTAATGTCCCTTTCAATTTCGCTCCCCAAGACCTGGACAGAAGCATACCAAATCGGGGAGGAATTTCTGCCACAACAATATCCATCAAAGCATTCTTCGTTGGGATTTGATCCAGACTTACAACCAAGTCTTTGATGAGCCCAATACATCTTACTCTGCTGGAATCAAACGAATAAAGATCATGGTATTTCCTAGTGATGTCCAGACCCAACTTCTCCACGATAGCCTTGGGCATAGGATTGTGTGAAGCTCCGAAATCAAACATCGCATTATGCAACACAAAATCATGCAACCTTAAACTGATATAAAAAGGTGGCACATCACTATCTGGAGACTCACCATTCAATGCTGGCCCAAAAATCAATTCAAGTTGATCATCTTCGACATTCACCATATCAGACATTGGATCAAAATTCAAAATTTTAGAAACTTTCCCTCTATAACTATTGTTCCTCATTATTTCAGTCAAGGGAATTGATACCTTCAATTTAGAAATTTCATTTTCTAAACTAAAAGCTGAAATCTTTTCTACCTCTTTGACTGGGACATCTTTCTTTTCCTTTTCCTTGGATACAATTGGTTGGTTTGATTTTTCTGCTGATGGTGATTTTCTGATATTAGGATCAACTGCCTCTTTCCCTTTCTTTTGTACAATAGGTGAATCACTCTTTGATGCTGAAACTTCCTTCCTCTTCTGAATTGGGTTAATAGGCACATCTCTGTTTCTAAGTGAATATTGTTGCTGATGGGTGGACAAAGCATTCATATAACCTCTTTGGTACTTTCTTCCAAAACTGTGTCATTTGCTAGAATGAAATCTGCATCTTTGTGTACAGCTGAACTTTCTGCATACTCCTCCTCTTCAGTAATATAAATAGGAAAATCATCTAGAGTAAAGAAGTGTTTTTCTTCCCCTATCACATTCTCTTCCTCATCGGATTTCGGTCCATGCACAAAATTTTGCTGCAGAGGTGACTGTACTGGCTATTGTGCTACTTGATCTTGGGCTCGCTGCTTTCTTTGTTTGATTCTATATTGTGGCTGATGCTGGCCACGGAAGTTAGAATTTCTAACTTGTGGCTCAGGTTTATCAAGTTTCACCCTTTCGAACATCTGCTCCACCTTCCGAAGTAATTGATCTGTCGAAGACGACTCTTCTTTTATTGTGACCTTCTTTTTGCTCTTGCTCTAGCCCTCTTAGCCAGCAGATTTGCTTCAATGCTGACCGCGATCTTCTGCATATCTTCCATTGTGGTAGGCTCTCTCTCTTAGTTGATAAGCCATGTCAGCATCAAAGCCATCCAGAAACTTCATCATAGCTAGCCCCACAAGTGGCCTTAGATGGTCAGGAATTGCATCATAAATGGAATTAAATCTAATGCAGTAATCTTGGACCGACTCACCCACATTCCGCTTGATGTGCTCGTATTCAGATAGTATCTGAAGCGGATTTTTATTCACTTCCCAACGGTCTAAGAATAGTCTCTGTAGATTGGCCAAGGTGGTGATACTTGCAGTCGGCAAAGCCCTGAACCATTTTCGAACTTCACCTGCAAATGTTTGTACAAAGAGCCTCATTGTCACATTTTCTGCATTGATCTCATGAAGGTCACAGAAATCTACCATTTTGTCCACATGTTGCTGAGCAGTAATGTTGTGAGGACTGCCATCAAACAAAGGAATTTTACTTTGATAATCTGCAGGCATATCATCTAAAACTTGAGGCAGCACAAGAGGTGCAAAATGGGCAGCCATCACTCTTGGTGGATTCGGTCTGGGGGATGTTGGGGGAGTGTGTGCAGCTGATGTGTGAGATGTATGAGGTGGGGTGTGTGGAGGAGAAGCAATTTTGGATGTAGAAGGAGTAGATTGATGCGAATTTACTGCAGACTTTTGATATGTGACAATAGGCTACACAGGGATAGTGGGAATGAAGGGCGGTTCAGTGGGAATCCTTGAGCTGAATGCAGTGACGGAAGATCCAAGGGTGGAAGATGCAGTTTCTAGGAAATCAACGATATTTGAAGCCTCAATTTCAGTCTGGAGTTGTCTTAAAATAAAATTCTCAATGGACTTATTGGATTTTTCAATTTCAAGAGCTGCAACAAAGTTCGGATTCAGGACGGTAGAACCAACAACACTTTAGGATTTGGTTTCAAGCAATGATAACTCAAACCATGCATCAAAATAAATCTCTTCAAGATACTTGAAAATTGCAGGGCATGAATGGGATTTGAACACGGGAGTCTTAGAACTCTCTTGACAAAGAATTCTTGGAATCAAATTGGGATTTTCATAGACAGAGGGAGGATTTGGATCTTGATTAGCTCTGGTATATCTCCTCGAAGCCAGTGTGCTATTTTCAAATGATCAAATGGACATAAATAGCTTTCTCAGCCTATCAAATCCTAAGCTTATCATCCACAGCTTAGAATCATCAAATGCACTGGGGTGGTTGTAGGCTATATTTTCTGTTAATGAGACTAGACGGAGATTCACTGAAGTAGCGTTTATCTACTTGCGCTAATGCAAAGAAAAAGCGTTTCGAAGGCTACCTAGCTAATATTCAAACTCCGTCTGTAGTTTCAAAACAAAGAATACTAACAAACAATCAAATCATTCCTAGTGGAGTCGCCACTATGTTATGGCCTAGATTTACCTCAGGCTGAAAAGGTAAGCTTCTAGGTCCACATCAAACCACACTTAGCCTCATAGCTAGCCCTACGAGGACAGGAGAGGGCTCTCTCTGGGTAAATCTTAGTAAAGGATAATCGATGGGGCTTGAGATGACTGAAATAGCTACTAATCTTAGGCTAGGTATGAAGTTCAAGGATTTAATTTTAGTTTTTTGGGGGTTTTGTGTTGGAAAAAGGGAAAGGTAAATTTAGGTCCGGGGATGAGGCCAAATTTTTGCAGAGTTCCGGTTGGGGCAAGGTAGGCAGTAGTTTTGATGCTTTAGATTAAATGAATGGATGGATCAGACTAGTGAGGAGCTAAGAGGGCAAGAGGGTTCAAGAATCCTCCTCAAACAGACGAAAACATTGAAAATTAAACAAAATTTCAAGGCAGAGCACAGCAGTCCAATGGATTCTACCTTAATCACTCATTCGTTTAATTTCAGAAGAAAAGAGAAGGGAAAATGATACACATAAACATAAGTGAACTTACAATTACATAGAGAAAAACAACATCAAAACACAAAGCCACATGGATCCCATCAAGTGCTGCAAAACCCTGGTCTTTCCTTAGCCAAAAATGCAGAGATAGAATGTACAATGATGTGCCAAGCAATCCCAAGTGTCCAACCCTGAAAATGACTCAGAAAATACATGATATATACCATCCTAACCCATTCCCATGCCTCTAGGTGTCGAGCTCATAATTCTAGGAGTTGTTTCAACCAATTCTAAACAAAGCACTGAAATCTAGGCAATCAAACAACTTGCCTCTATATGGTAGGAAACTGATTCATTCATTAAATTTTCACTTTTTAGTGGATGAATCCTCTAGAAAAAGTAAAAATGGGCCAATATTACATCATGGTCCTCAAATTACATCATGGTAGATCAATAGTTACATCAAAAAGTGAAACTAGTCAAAACTGGGTGAATTTCTGAGCTGTATAGTGAAAAATAGGCAAAAATCCTCTATGCGTCGCGCCTGATTCTCTATGCATCGCGCTACTTGGGAGCTGAATTTGAGGCCCTTCCTAGAATCCAAATTGAGCTCATGATAGCTCGTTGGAAAGCCCTGCCTGTATACATTCCAACCCAAGTGGAATTTTTCAAGTTGGTGTCCATTTGCCCCTCCAAAAATCAAATCTCCCAGGACTGCTTCCTATGTGTCAAAATAGGGGCAGAGAGGTCGTTGTTTGAGTGTTTTTGACCTCTTGAGGACTCAAAACTTGCCCAAATTTCTTGGCCATGAACCAGAAATCATAATTTTTCATGCCAAATCCAAAAATGTAAAGTTTTTAAAATTTGGAGCCCTCTAGCAAAAGCGAGCACCACGTGGCGCGGTGCATAGGGAGGCAAAACCTGTTTTTTAGTGCAAAAAATTTCCAAAATGCAAAAAGTTGCTCCAAATTTCTTGAAATTTGGGTTTGACCTTCTCTATCAAGTGTCATGTTGGTCTAAAGAGGCTTCTGCCAATATCTGAAGATGATCATGCTCCTTTTGCCTCTTTTGCTTCTTTGCTGCCTTCTTCAATTTGCCTTTAGATTCCTTATTTGTGCCTTGCAAACCTTGTTCCGTGCCATGTAGTGGAAAGCCATGTGTCTCAATAATTCTTTGTCCCTATCGGCCTTGTCCAGCAGTCTCTCTAAATGGATGTTGACTCTCTCGAGCCAAGACTCCCGATCATCATTAATCTCTTGCTCCAATGAAGTGAATTCAATCCTCCTCCTTTGGGCGGCTTGACGATTCTCCCGGATGTTTTGTAACTCCATAATTGCTTGCTAATCTTCAAGCTATTTGTTACTCTACTCCAGGTATTTCATAGTCCACTTAGCCCTCTCCAAGTTGAGGGACAAGGCTTTGATCTCTGTCTGCTGCTCCTGGATGATCTCTCTAAGATGTGCACTTTGCGGTTCCATGTCTGTATCGTCATCCTAAACAAGAATAAAGTCCCGCTCAGCTGAAGGCCCCTCGTCCTTTGATTGGCCTCTTGCCTCTGTCCTGTACCTGTGGTGCTAATGTCAGAGGCGAGGCCCCTTCCACACCGGGTGGAGATAACACTCGCTTTGCTACTGCGAACAACTGCCTGGTGCCCTTCCGCTAAGTAATGAAAACCGGTATAGTAGTAGTGTGTGGATCATGGCCTTCATGCTGATGAGAAGGTCCACCTGTCTCATGCCCAACCTATGGAGGTCCCAGTGAAACTCTGAAAAACTCACGAGAGATGAAATCATCCCAAGTGATGCCCTGTAATCCAAGCTGATGAACCACCAAAATTTTGCTGAGAGAAAAATGGCAAATGTTGTTGAACTGCTGCTGAGGGGTCTTGTGTTGCACAAGGATGGTCATCCTTTCTATGTTTCAGCATATGAAATAAGGAATGTTCATCATCCGTACCCGGGTGAAATGCATGAGAAACCTTATGTGATAAGCATATAATCAAGAGAAACGACCTTCACAACTAAAATACTTCATGATTAATTTCATTAGTGGAGCATATTCATCTTTGAGATATCGGAAAGGAAACACTCTCTTGAGTTGCCTCAAGAAACCGGGTTTAATATATGGCTCATAATTCTACCGGTCAATCTTCTGCCTCTTGTTCCATGGCTCTCTAATGTTAGGTATGCCGGTTGCTAGTGAGATAGATTCTGGTGTAAGTGTGAAAGTGACACCAGCCAAAGTAACTTGATCACCATGTAAATGCAGTACAAACAAGCAAGTCAACTCATGATGAAATTGAACATTAGCAACCTTCTCACAAAACTCATAACATGACTGAAACTGGAAACAAGAGATGGCAAGAGGGCAGGCCAACAATTCAGTAAGGGTTGTTGGTTCTTCTCTAATATGTTTGCCACCTTTATGAGGCCTCTGGGGTGCATGTACCTCCACGGGTGAGTCACTTTGGGTCTCCACTTCATAATCAGATGAATGACCGGATGACATAACTGATGCTATACAAATTGCCTTGGAGAAATAGATGCTAGTGAATGAAACTGTTTTGGACTGCCCTTTAGTGATGTGCTTAACCTTTGCCACCAAGGGGAAAACAATGAAACAAGGGATTTTTAGGAGAGGGGAAAATAGTGGGAAATTTGGAAATGTTGGGATAGACTTAATTAGGGAAGTATGGAATGTTATGGGAATTTTGTATAGGGTTGGGAATTTTTGTATAGTTTTAGGGTTTAGGGTTTTACATTTGGAAATTTGGGAAAGGGGATTTGGGATAGGGGTTTAGTGATTTTAGGGGGTAGGGAACAATGAAATTAGGGAAAAATGGAATAAGGGAGAAAAGAGAATGATGGAAAGAGGATAAACTTGGTGGCAAATAGTTGTTAAAACCCTAGGTAGCCATTTTTATGTGAGGGCTTTGACATGGTAGGGTTTGATTATGTGTTTAGACCATCACCATTCATCAATCACCATATCATAGCACAAAATTGAATGAAATGCAATGATGGAGGTTGTCCCTGTCAAGTCCGTGCAAGTTAATGGCAATTTGGAACAGTTCTTGGCAGTTTTCAGGCCTTTTGTTGTGTGGGCCGCGCAGCTCACCCAATGCGCTGCACCTTCCCAATGCGTCGCGCATGTGTAAAATAACACTGTATGTTTGCTCCCAGTGCGTCGTGCCTCACCAGTGCACCGCGCCTCCTGCTCAGTGCGCCGCACCAGCTAGTTTTCTTCCAAATTAACCCAAATTTCGCACTTGTTCACCAAATTTGCTCTACCTTGATTCTCTTTAACAAATGAGCTTATCAAATGAAGGAATTGCTTATAATCAAAGAGCTTTTAAGATTTTAGCTCATGAAACCCACTTTTACAATGTTTTTGTAAATAAATTTTATTTCAACCTCTATTTTGGACTTTTTCGCTGCTTTTTCACTTTGTAATGAGCGAAATGGCTCGAGCTTGGCTTGTCTTTGTAGGGGTTTGGAGCTTCTTAGGCTAAGGAAAGAAACTAGGGTGTAGGTGAAGGACTTTACAATGAAGAGAACAAAATTTACATGATTTTGTACAAATAAGGCTAAATACTCTATTTTTTCCTCAAAACTGAGTTTTGAGGAAAAACACATTTTCGAACACTTATTAAAAAAAATTATTGGCGATAGAACATCCTCATGGCCTGCTAGTGATTATCGGACACTCTGAAGCATTTATTGACAAAACCCTAATGAAACCCTAGACCTACTTGACACTAAAACCCTAAAGACAACTTTTGCAACTTTGATGAAAAGAAGACTGTATATGCTTTTTTTTTATGAACAGACATCAACCAGCAAGTGAATGACATGAGTGAAGTATGGGGACAAGACCCTTCCGTCAGAGGATCGATGCTCCTAAATGGAATGTAGGTGATCGAGCAGAATGGGACACCCAAAATGAAATGCAACAAAAGAGGTGTTGATATCTAACAGAGCGTTGAACAGACCGACTCTAACATGAGGTATAAGATGACAAAATTCTTGTTGAGTTCCATATTTTCAGGGTGAGCAATCATGAAGACATTAGTCACCATTTTCCATTGATTTCAAAGGGGAATAGAAAGGAAGCATTACATGGAGATGAAGGAAGTGAAGCATGGAGACAGGGGGAGAATTATGATAGGGTGAGCATGAGTGTTGACATTAATGACAAAGGGTGATATTCTTTTCAAAGGGTTAATGGGTCATTGTTGAGTAATGTTGTCATTTATGTAAAATATCTAATATTAGGGATGATTTACTAGATTTAGGATGATCAAAGCATGTGATAATAGTTTAAGAAGCCCTAAAGAGCAAAAGGGTTAAAGCCTTCAAATACCAAACTGAAAATCAAATGAAAATCAAGGAAAAGGTAGTCAAAACAAAAGAAAATCCCAAAAAGGACTATATCATCATGTAGCCCTTGTCAAAATATTCCTAATGGTAAATGTCACTTCATCCAACTCATCACAGTTGAATAGAAACAATTCTTGGGTTTTTGATGCTCCATTTCGATACCTTATCTTTTACTGAAATTTTACTCCATTTACATAGATCAAATGGAATCATAACATACAGTTTTTATTAGATTATTCCAAGACATTTCCAATGGTATATGGAAATCCCTCTAACTCCTCACAGTTGAGGAGATATTACTTTTTGAATATTCATTATACATTATGCCAGTTGCACAAGCTAGTCTAGCAAGTGGACAAATGAACCTAACCAGTGGACAAGTTGCCCTAGTATAAACCTCGAATGCACTATATAGAGGTGTGAGGAGGAGGTATTATAGGAATTTTCTTAAGGAAAATTTGGATCTTTTGTAAGAAATGAAGAAAATAAGTGTTTATGGGGTTCATGTCTTGTGAACTTAAAGTGAGGAGAGGTTAGATTAGGAAGGCTATCTATGGAAGGAAGTTTGGCACATTTTTAAAGGATTTTAGCATAGTTTTTTAAGTTCCTTTTAGCATCATTATTATAGAAGTTTGGAGCAGATCTTAAATTTATTCTTGTAGAAGTTTGGAGTAGACCTTAAGTTTTTCTTGTAGAAGTTTGGAGTAGATATTGAAGTTATTCTTGTAGAATTTTTGAGAAGATATTGAAGTCATTCTTGTAGAAGTTTGGTGTAGACCCCGATTTCATCCTTGTAGAAGTCTCGAAGTAGATTCGAGTTACCTTTTCAGGAAAATCAACAGACTGTTTTGAGGCATAGTTTCCGAGGGAGATCAATATACTAAAAACACAATCTGAGGTTTTTTCTGAGGCATATCTTAAGTAGTTGATTGAAGGTATCAATTAGAATTGATTTTGTTGCATTGGAGTTCAAAGTTAAAGTGGCATACTTGTTGTATCATATTTGAAGTTGAATATGTTTAGGTATAGATAGTAATTTTTGTATATTGTTGTATTTGGGTCACTATCCCTGGTACGAGAGCCCAAGAAATTTTTATTTTATCTTTTATTCTAGAGGGTGACAGGGTGGTGCTAGGAAAGGAATTTGTAACTTCCTTCCAGAGATTGTCACCTCCTTCTAGTGGGAGCTAGTAAATCTTGGGGTTGTGGCCCTTCTATTTATAGTTGGTAAACCAAAAGTTGTAGCTTCCCTTGTAATATAAATATATTTTTTATATAAAATGTGTGTTCCTTTGATGTGATGTTATTGGTTAATTGTTTTGACTCTTAAAATGTTGAAATTTATGAAATATTGATTCACCTCCCCTCTCAATATTTCCAACATGAAGCACGAATCCCCAAAATGTGGAATCACCCAATTGCAATAGGCTACAACATGATTGAGGTACTGACCTTGAAAATGTGCAAGCACCCACTTACAATAAGCTACATCCTGATTGAGGCACCAACCTTGAAAATGTGTAAGCTATGACTTTCTTTAGGCTTCAATCTAATTAAGGCACCAAACTTAGTGGAGGCTCCCAACTCATTCTTTAACCTCGTGTGGAAAATTTTTCACAATATTATAGATTGGATCCACATGCACCACAACCAATATAAATCTTCAAAATTGATCATGTTGTTTTTGCCACAATGCTGACATAGGCTACTCTGCTCATCACAAAAACTCATTCATCATTCTGTTACATGACACCTTTCCCCGATCCTAATTTGGTGATACATACACCACCTGCTCAAAATCTTGAAAGTTGTTCCTAACCTCCAAAATAAGAAATATACATTTACAATATAAAAAATGCATCTTCATGACTCTTCATAACCCCTAGAAAAATAACCTTCGAATTCTAATCATTTCTCCTCTTGCAAAATTCAATTTCACTCCAAAATCATTCCAAAAACCCATATAAAACTATATAAAAATTAATTGTTCAACAAAGTAGCAAATGCAGGGTGCATTATACAAAATGACCTTTTACAGATTCTACATAATGTTATTTTAAGGATTTGACAAAATGAACAAAACAGCACGCCAATAATCCTGTAAAATAAAATTTTGGTGCATATACATATAGAACTCAAACCAAAAAACTCTCGCATACAAACCACATGATACACCAACTCTACTACTCATGTTCCTTACTTGGATCAATATACAAACTTCCTCATATGGGGAGTCAAATTGATCGACTAGGAAAATGGGTGTCAATGATGAACCTGCCCACAATACATATCACATTCTAACAATAGGAAGTCCAAATAAGCCACTCAACCATAGAACCTCAGACTGAAAACTCATTTTCTTATCCACATAGCTACCGAACTATAGTCCTTCACTATTGTATTTGAATGGGTTATGGTCAAACACACAGATTTGTGTGTGTTCATTTGTGTCAATTGGGGTGTATGGACAAACCTTGTTAGAAATACTGATAGGGGGGTTGAATCAGTATTTCATGTTGAATCAAGTCTTACCTAGTTTATACTTTTCTTTTCAATGTTAACTAGTAGCACATTGTTATACAAAATCTATGACCGTGAACAAAAGTATCTTCCCTAGACCTAGTGGCATGGTCTAGAACAACAAAAATCAAAGACTATAATTCTTTCCTTAGATGAATTGGAGAATGGAAAGATTCTTACTTGTAATCCATTGCAATCTCTTATCTCCTCCTGGCTTGTCATCTCAAACTGTAGCTTTGATCGCTATAATTAGAACTTGCACAAGCAAACAACATAAGCCAAAGATATACGACATCTATGTAACATTATCCCATAATTTTATTCAATGGATCAACATAGCATTGAAAAACATGTACATAAGCATAACATAACACATGTAGGAAAAAAATATATTCTTTGTATTAATATGAAAGGGAGAAAGTTTACAACCAAAAGTGGAAGTTGATCTTGTAGAGATCCTCTCAAGTTGACTTGTCCTTCCTTGCCATAATGTACACCTCAAATCCACCCTAATGCATGGGAATGATAACTCTCTTATGATCAAAGTAATAACATAAGGGTTTGATTAGTCTCCAAAATCTAACCTCGAGCTTGTGGATGGCAGTAAATATATAGGGGACAATGGTTTTTTAGGAATTTTTATCCATTTACTAATCTAGGCTTGAGATCCACTCTTAATGGGGGGATGAGCTCAAGGGATAAGAGGTTAAAACTCCAAGGTAGGGGAGATAGGATTCAAAGTTCTTATCCAAGGTAAATGGTTTTAACAACTCTTAGAAGCTTATGGAAGAGGAAGCTTCAAGATTCTTTTAATTTTTCCCGAATTTCAATAATCAACACACCCCCGGCAAGGAAAAACATGCTCTAATCAGAGTAGGTGCATAACTAATAAATCTTCCACTCAAAGCAGGTCCCTAAAGGGCGAAGGTATGCTAGGCCTTAAAAACACTAGAATGAAGCAGTCAAGGTCAAAAACTTGGGGATTTGAGAGAGTCGTGCTTATGGATTTGTGTAGGGATGATGACAAGGTGTTCATGGATGTTTATGGATTTATTTTGGTGGCCTATTAACGATATGTGAAAAAATGGCCTATAACAAATTGCCCCCTAAAGAGAAAAGTTATAAATAGTGGTTGATGACTAAAGTTCTTTACCTTGTGACAAGTCTGGATCAAGAACAATTGGTCGGATCATCATCTATTACAATACATTTTCATCAAGATATATGTTAGCACTCCTCAGTGTCCCAAGGCTGAGAAAGGAAGTCAAGGAGGTAACCTCAAACCAATATTTAGATTTGGCAGCTAGCCGTACCAAATTAGAGAGGTCTCTCTCAAAGGTCTCACAGCTAATGAAGTGAATAGAGAGGGAATCAGATGTTAGGCTAGATATTAAGCTCAATGGTGTTTGATTTTATGGTTTTGCTGGATGAAGCTCATAGATCTAGGAACTAGGCTAAGGTTTCTAATGATCAATTGCATAGATATAATGGGGCAAGGTATGCATGATCAGTGACAGAAATAGTTTGTTGTGGTTGTGCAGAGATGAAAAAGTAGAGGAACAGAATGAGAATGTAACCATGAATTCATTCATCAAGAAGAACGAACACTAGCATGAAAATCTCAACAAAATAGAGCATATAACTTATTAATTCCTTTTAAAACTCATGATATGATCACAAGAAAGCATAGAGATGGT
The DNA here is from genome assembly GCA_000404065.3 of Pinus taeda. Taxonomy (NCBI): domain Eukaryota; kingdom Viridiplantae; phylum Streptophyta; class Pinopsida; order Pinales; family Pinaceae; genus Pinus; species Pinus taeda. The sequence goes on along the minus strand of APFE030881440.1, from coordinate 133,743 downwards.
GGGAAAAAGAAATATCAAAGAAAACACTATCACAAAAACATACCACAAGAATCCCAAGATAATAACTCCAACTGCTTGTTATATTATTGCAAAATGTACAATAGCTCCAAGATATGATTTGTAAACATCTAACCCACAATATTTCGAGATCTGAAGTATTTATACAATTATTTACAAAATAAATATCTTGAAACAAAATTCAAGATTTATTACAAAAGTTATGAAAATAGATTAGACTACTAATAATATCAGTAGGCTAAGTTCTGGTGTTGTTCTGGGCATTCTAGTAGTAACCGAGGCCTCGAATAGACATTGTTGCTAGTCTTGTTGGCTGATGAAATGCGCTTTTGTTCCATTTTTCCTGCATTCTGTTTGAGCGGAGGCAGAATGGATATATGTCGAAAGTGTCTTTGTTGTCTTCTGAGAAGAGGTGGAATGGATGATTTGGTTCTCTATGATTGGAGGCCATAATTGTTCAATTTGAAAAATTACATGAAAAACAACGAGAAACCGTGGCCAGGGGCGTGAAAAAATGAATTGATATCAACCATCCAGGATTGTCTTATCTGGGCCAATTAAATCGAGGTCATTGACTTGGGCCATTGAAATATTCCAATCGCAACAGGGGAGGGCCCTTTACAATTATTTTTCATGTTTTGAAAAGAGGACAGGCCTGAAATTTCAAAAACCGCAATAAATATAAAATATCGCGTCCAAATGAATCTCGCACATCATCATTTGGGAGTGGGAAGGGGTTTGGCGGAGGAGGAACTTTTGATTGTGCGATCCTTAATTGTGATATTGCAATCAATGGGGGAGGAGTTTATCGCAATTAGCGGATTAGGTCTCATCACAATCGATGAGTGAAGGAAGGTACGATATGCGATATCGGTAGAGGGGGAAGGAATGTTGTGATATCACAATTGGTGAGTGATACAATATCACAATTGGTGGAGGAGGAGTTTCTGGGATATGTGAAATCGCCATCGCAATCAGGAAGGGGAGACGAGCATGACCATTATATTGTTTCATGAGGTTTTTCCGATAGCGATACACTTTGCAAGTCACCGCCCTTTGACCCGCCCTTTAAAAGGGACTTCAACATGTTTAAATGAAATGCTACTAGAGTTAAAGAATGAGTTTTTTCCAAGGGAGAGAAAATGGGTTTTGGGCTAGGATTTAAGGATTTTCTCAAGGAAAAAGGTTTTTTTGATGGAACAAGGGGATTTATGATGGAAGGTTGAAGGAGTTATATGAAATATGAATGAGGATGTTGAAACAAGCTAAAATTTCCTTGAGAAGTTTTTTCCCTAATTACTACTCCCAAGATGATGACCTAGGTGATGTCATGACTTGACCCTAATAACAGCACCTAATGGATTATGAGACTAATGATTTGGAATTTTAAACCTTGCAATATGACTAACCTTAAGATGATGACTTTTACACAGTAATTTGTCACCGTTTGTCACCGTCCCTGTTACCCCTCTCCCGCATCTTGGAGGACCCATTCCGGGACTTGTAAGAAGTGACAAGACTTGAAACCACTTGCCTTATTCACCTCTAAACATGAGCTTCATATGCCCTTAAGACATTTCCTGCTCATTGCCCCTAAAAATAGCCCTTTTTTCATTAGCGTTGGTGCCCTGTGTTATGCCCGCGCTAATGGGGAAAATCCTAATGAAATGGCATGCCATTAGCGCTCTGTCCCAGAGTCGCAATCGCGCCAACCATTTTGGGAAAAGTTTTCAACCACTCAAACCTTTGAAGGTTCTGTCCACCTCATTCACCAAACTAATTCCAAGTTGAGTGAGGATGGTTTGGCTCCAAATCTCCTTGGATGGAAAGTTGTTTGCCACCATTCCATGGAAGTTTCCAAGTGATGAAGCCAAATCCATGATTGTGGGGGATTGACCTTATCTCTTCCTTTTCCTCTATAAAAGCTTGTTCCCATGGCTTGAGCAAGCTAGTTCTAGTTCTGAAAGTTCTGACTCTTGTGGCAATACTTGTGCTGAAAGGAAGATATCAAAAGGTTGGAGTTGCAAGAAGCCTTCTTTGTATCCATAAGGCTTTCCCTAAGTAAGGAGACTTTGTCACTAAAGAGAGAGAGCTTGTCCCTCACCCCTTCAAGCTTTTGCAAGACTTGTGTAGCTGAGCACCCAGCCAAAGGAGGACTTGACGTCAGGACGCTGGTTGTATTCTCCTTTGTTGATTATTAATAATAGATGACTATCAGTATGGTTCCATTCTCGTTGTACTTGTAATGGTTGATGTTGAATTATATCCTTCCTGACTGATGTATAATTGCATATATTAGATTTCACGCTTGTGTTTGTGTTGTTCTCTTTGTGTGCAGGTGTCTATTCACGTGGATAGTGGAGGATCGTGACCAGCCAAGGCAAAGGAATGTGGGCGACATCTCTTCTACGAAAAAAAGTGTTGGAACTCAAGTAGGTCTTCATCACCTACCTTTTATTTGCAATTAGGAACTTGCGTGATAGCATTGTTTGATTGTTGCTAGACCCGTTCTGGGCTAGTAGGGATCGCCTCTATCCGTAGAGGGGATTTACCTCTCCAACAATAGAGAATCTGTCGAAGACCACAAAAATGCAATCATTGTCGTACTTAGTAGAAGGAAGGCCCGGCATGTAATCCATGGAGACAAATTCTCAAGGTCATCTAGGAGTAGGTAGAGGAGTATACAAGCCTCGCTTCTTGATGGTTGATTTGGCAATGGTGCAAGCAGTGTAGGATCTAATGTACTTCCCAACATCCTAACCAAGTTTTGGCCAATAAAAATACTTCTGCAATATAGCCATTGTTTTCTCTACTCTGAAATTTCCAACGAATTGACTGTAGTGTGCCTGCCAAAACATCTTGGCATGCTCACTTGAAGGAACATAGATGTGCCCCAGGAGGCATAATAGTGAGTCCTGAAGGTGAAATTTTGGAGCTTTCTTCCCTTCCAGGAGTGTCTGGTATATGCTGTCGAAATCTAGATCACTCTTGTAAAGATGTGACCACCCTAATGTCTCATGCCCATAGGAGTTAAGCATAGTTATCAATGCCATGACCGGTGGTCAGCTGAGGCAATCAAAAACATTATTGGTGCTTCCCTTATTATACTTGATGTTCAAATGGAACTGTTGCAAATAGGTGAACCATTTTTTATGGAGATCATTTTGCAACTTCCCTTATGTCTGTATGAACTGTAGAGTCGGTGGTTTATGTGGATGGTCGTTTCCTTTCCCAGAATGTAATGTTTCCATTGATAGTAGGCCTGCACAATGGAATACATTTCTTTGTGGTAAGTGGGGTACTTTCAGACTGTGTCTGAAAGTGTCTCACTGTGGTAAGCCACTAGATGACCATGCCATGTAAGAACCACACCAATACCATAGTCGTAGGCATCTGTCTCAATCTCAAATGGTTATTGCAAGTCAGGTAATATGAGCACTGTTGTGGAATAGAGGTGATTCTTCAACTCAAAGAACACTTGTTTTTGGGTTTCCGACAACAAAAAATATATTTCACTCTGCCCTTGGTAACTTAACTTAAAGGTCAAGTGATATGAGATAACCCTAACACGAACCTATGGTAGAAATTGGCAAGTCCTAAAAATATGCGGAGCTTTGTTAGAGTGGTTGGGGTTGGCCAATCCCAAATGACTTGTATCTTGGATGGGTCCATGTGTACACCCTTCTCATCAATGATCTACCCCAGATATTGAACCTGGGTCAGGCCAAAGGTTCATTTCTCCAAGTTAGAACATAGCTTGTGTTGGTACAGGGTTTGAAGGACCGGTCGAATATGGTGGAGATGCTCTTCCCAACTCTAGCTGAAGATCAAGATGTCATCTAAATACACCACCATGAAAGCATTGGTGAAATGTCTCAAGATTTCGTCCATCAGTCTCATGAAGGTTTCAGGGGTGTTCATCCATCTAAACGGTATGACCAACTATTCGAAAAGGCCCTCTTTAGATTTGAAGTCAATCTTCCATGCATTGGAGGGTTTGATAGGCACCTGGTGATAACCTGACTTCAAGTCAATCTTGCTGAAATATTTGGCCCTCTTGAGCTAGTCCAGAAGGCCATCAATCTGCGGGATTGGGTACCTATTCCAAACAGTGATAGACTTGTTTAGCACCCGATAATCAATAAAGAGCCTCCAGGTCCCATCCTTCTTCTATACCAATATAATCAGGCTTCCACAAGGTGATGAGATTGGCCTAATGTGTCCTTTCTGCAATAGTTTTTTAATTTGCCTCTTGATCTCATCTTTCTCCAGAACAGAGCATCGATAGATCGGTCCATTTGGCAGCACGTTCCTGGGGTCAGATTGATGGAGTGCTTGACTTGACAATGCAGAGGTACCCCTGTGGGTGAGGCGAAAATATCTCTGTACTCCTCCACAACCTTGTCCATCTATTGCTGCTGTGTAGAGGAGCCCTGCCTGAAAGTCGTGGCCACAACCTTATTATTTTACTAGAGGCAAATCATAAGGAAAATAAATTTCCTGGTCTAGGAAATGATCTTACTGCATTTCTTTACAGTAATCAAAGAAATGGTGGTAGGTGGGGCTACCTATGATATCCTATACAAATTATTAGCCAAAGTAATAATCACATAGCGAGGTCTAAAATCATATACAACATGTCGCTTCCACAAGTATGGTTGTCCTAACAATACATCACAAACTTTAAGAGGAGAAACGTCACACATTACCTCATCCGTGAAGGTTTTGATGTTGCAGGGAAGGAACCATTGTTGGCTGGCACAAAGATCTCGTCCTTGGTGAAGTCACCCAATCGTGTACGGTTGTGGATGTGTTATAGTTTTTAGGCCTAGTCACTTCATGACCTCTACTGAAATTAGGTTCTTTTGGCTCCCACTGTCGACCATGAAATGCAACAGAGAACCCTTCACCCACATCTGTGAGTGAAAGAGGTGTTTCCCATCCTCTGGATCTTTAGGCTCAATCTTCTAGATCTTGGTGGTGGCCAATGTGGCACTTGGCTCTGCATCAGTGATCTACTTCCCTTTGTCAGTTTCCTTATTAGGTTCTGATTCAGAGTCAGAACCTGCGACTGATTCGAAAGCCTTTAGCTTGGCCACCAGTGACTACTTGGCCTGACACTCACTTGTATTGTGAGTGGAGCTCTTATGGAACTTACACATTTTCCTATGTCCTTTTTCATCTTTGGGGTGTTGTTCTTTGCTTGCAGCTTCGGCGGGTTGTCCTGGATAGCGTCGCCTTGGCTTGGTCCTTTGTTATGTGCTTTTGGGGTGCTTTTTCTTTGCTTTGGATTCACATATCCAAAGTCTCGCTTCTTCTATTTAAACTTCTGCTCAAGCTTGAAAACATACCGATATGCTATGCCAAGTGAGGAAATGTCCAGGAACTCCATCTCATCCTATATGTACTTGTATAGATAGTTGCGGTACTTGAGCACAAAATTCTGCTCAGTATCCTTGATACTTGGCTTCGTGCGAAGAGTATGGAAAATATTTGTGAACTCTGGCATATTTTGGTCCCTTCCTTGCCATAGCATGGTCTACTTTATGTGTTTGTCTTCATAGCTCCTGACAGGGCAATATTGTTCCTTGATGGCATCTCGGAAAGAATTCCAAGTGGGTGCGGTTGAAAACAACAAGGGTTTAGTCTCGTCCTTTTGTTCACAATAGGTTTCCCACCAATCATTGACATGTGGGGCAGATTTAAGAAGTGCAAAAGTAATCTTTTCCCGATTGGAAAAGTTATGAACTGAAAAATATCCTTCCAATATATTTAACTATTTATCTACGACGTTTGCATCTATCAAGCCTTCGAATATAGGAATATCAAAGTTAAATTGTACCTTAAAAGGAGTGGCCCCTCTAGAGTGGTTGTTGGATGAAGATGCATCGCCTGTGGGTAGTCGTCAAAGGATATAGGAAAAGTTATCCATCATCTCGTCCATTTGTCGCTTGAGGGCTTCCTCGAGCAACATTTTGAAAGGATCTACTTCCCCCTCATCTTTCTTTTATTCATCCATGGGAGGTCATCGGGTTTTGCAAGGCTAATATTGCAATGATTCAACTAGATCAAGACCTAACTCCTTATACCCTGACCTCATTGGGGACATGCAAAGAAAAAGAGAGAAAGAGAAGACCGCTCTAATACCACTGATCCGAACTTAAACAAGAATGCAACAACTTACATATATAATCATAAACATAGAGAGGCAGCAGAAAAACAGTTCATTTCATTAATAGAAAAATATTGAACTATGCTTACAAACGTAATAGAAATAATATAGCTTGGGCGATGGTAACTTATCTCTGAGAAGAGACGTGGTGGCAACATGCCTCTGAATTGTGTTACAATGAGGCTCAAGGGCCTATTTATTATTGGAAAACATGAGAAAACAATAAACAACCAAAAACCTAACCCCAAGAGATGTAACACCAAGAGTTTGTGGGCCCCGTTGGGGTTAATTGGGCTTCCCAAGGTCGTAACTTGGTCATATTATCACCATTTGGTTCATACAATACCTTGTTGGAAAGTTCTCTCTGAGTACTACAGGTTTCACCACAAGCCCTTGCCCACAATCAAGGGCCTGTCGTGGACCCCAAAAAAATGTCATTTAGGGGGTCAAAACTGCTCCAACAGTTCAGGCCCCGAAAAAATTCTAAAAATAGTAAATGTTGAAATGAATAAGGAAATAGATGAAACTGACTGGGGAGTCTAAGAGGAATAGGCGGGTGGCCACCAATATCCACCAGGATCAATTACCATGGCGAATGTTGAGATTTGTGTCTTCATTCCGTGGAACACCTTCACTACATGTCTCAAGTTTGTGACCTATTATAGTGCATGGGTAAAACCCAAAGGTGATCCAAACCCTAATGCTCCACGCGAACTCCATTCTCCCAAATCATTCGTCCATCATAACTTTTGACTTATTTATATTCAATTGTCAACACCCACTTCCCTTGAAATTTCTTGATTTAAGATAATTATTAACCTTTTCATACCATGTGTAAGTGAATTGTTTCAATCCACACATTGGGGTTCACTAACATACAATTCTAGCTTTTATTTTTATTCAACTACCAATCCTTCAAAGTTCTCCATATATAATTCTTCTTGCAAATATCCATTTAGAAATCCATTTTTAACATTCATTTGGATCACATCCTGTCCAATTTTTGCCATAAGAGCTAACAACATTCTAATTATGATTAATTTTATAGTGGGAGAAAAACATTCCTCGCAATCATTTCTTTCTTTTTGTTTATATCCTTTTGCAATTAAAAAATATTTATATTTATCAATTGAACCATTTGATTTGAACTTTGTGCAATGTACCCATTTACATCCCACTAGTTTTGTTTGTTGGCAGTAACACATTTAATTCCAATTGTTATTTTTCATCAAAACACAATATTCTACTTGCATTGAATCTGTCGGTTCTTGTTTCTTATTTATTTCATTAAAGGAAATTAGATCATAAGAATGCACTTGCCTTCTCTCATCAAATCAAAACTTACATACTTTAGTTTTTTTACCTTGTTGATATCTCTCCTTTTGGTATTTCATTTAGCTTTGCATCTTGAAGAGTCTAATAAAACACTTCTAATCTTTTATCAGATTGATATTCATCATTTGGATATTGCTACCATATTTTTCTTCCAGCTCCAACTCTATTTTTTATTCCTACACTTTTATGTCATCTTCTCTTCTACACCTACTATATGTGATAAGAGTTCTAAATTCATGTTTTTCATTATCACCTTGCAAATCTTCAACCTTCTATTTTGATGTAAGCACATGTAAGAATCTCTCATCAAAAATTACATCCCTACTTATGATAACCTTTATGTTTGCTAGATCATATAATTGGTATGCATTTGATTCAATGCTATACCTAATAAATATGCATTTTTTACTTTTAGCTTCCAACTTATGTATATATTTATCTAGAACATGTGAATATGAAAAAGAACTAAAAACTTAGAGATTGATTACCACTAGTTTCCTTTCTGAGTAAGATTCATGAGAAGTCCTTCCACAAAATACCTTTGCTAGACCATGATTGAACAAAAATAATGTTTTATGGACTACTTCAACCTAAAATTGGTTACTGAGATGATTCCCTTTTAGCATAAACCAAGCCATATCTTACAGATTCTTCCTCATTGTCACCACATTTTATTTTTATGTTTTGGAAACATAAGTTTGTCTTTGAATACCATAACGACATAATAAAAATCATGAAATGCTTGTGATTCATTCTCACCTCCTTTATCACTCTTAAGCACCTTAGTGCACAAACCACTATCATTTTAACCACAAATATCACTATGGACTATTTCAAGTGCCAAAGTTTCCCTAGATTTATTATTATGAAATTTAAATGAATGTTGCTTCCTTGCTAGATGTGCTTCACATACACCTTTATATTCTTGAATCTTATGCAACACATTCACAAAATTACGTTTAAGAAAAAAATTCAAATAAAAATAATTAATAGGACCATATACTTCATGCCATAATCAATTTTCTAAAGTAATGGTGTCATTTACATTGTTTCTTATCAGAAACAAAAATATAGTTTTCATTAGTGATTTTAATAGAAAAGGGCAAGTTTGTCATTAATCTAGGAAAATACAACATATTCTATATGTTTTTGATGCAATACGAAAGTCGAAGAGGTATGTTGGTCGTAACAAGGATAATAATGAGAGGAGGGTGAATCAATATTATGTACCTTTTATCAATATTTGAAATTATTTAAATCATAACCAAGAATATATGCGCGTGAGACACATATGTTTACGTGAAAACCCATAAAGGGAGAAAACCATAAATATTATTTTTGTTCTTAATGTAAACTTCAATATGTTATTGCATCAAATTTATTGGCAACAACTAGAAAGAAGCACCAACTCCTTGATTTGCAAGCACCATGCTTGCAAGAGTCACCAACTCCCTTTATTTGCATAAGAACCAACTTATTGAATGCCCTAATTCCACTTGTTTGTAGGTAATAACCCATGAGGCACCAAATCCCTCATAGTTATAGGCACTAACCTTAAAGAGGCTCCAACCCCTTGATCTGCAAGCACCTACTTGCACAAAATTTCATATCTCTCTTTCATCATTTTTTAGACTCAGATCTCTAGTTATATAGTTAAAATATTATTGATGCAATTTTTCAAATCATTGATCTATCTTTCAATACTTTGCATTTTCGTGTTTCCTCTAATTCTCAAGTTTAACTAAATTCTTTCATATATATGGATCTTTGATATGTTCTTTAATAATTTTCTTTTCTGCAACTTGACTCTATATTGACCTGTGATCAATTCCTATGCAAATGACTATTCTTTCTTCTATTCATTGATTCAATAAAATATCCTTCAAAGTATTCTTTGTATTTCTTTAAGTTTCTTTTATACAACCTGAATCTCACACTTTAGATTTGCACTTTTCGATCTCATCCCCACTTCATAACTCAACAACAAATTTGTTCTCTTCTTTTCAAGGTGGACTCTAATTTATGCACTTTTGTTCATTTTATAGATCTGCCTCTAAATCGCTTCTTTGATATAGTTGTGTCCTTTCCTCCTTATTCTCATCTAACTGCAGAGTGCAATTTCTTGACTGCAATACCTACCTTTCTAATCTTCAACCCCACAAATATCACATCGATGGTTCTTCCTTATATATCCAATATCAGTTTCTTGTTAACTGTTAAATCTGATTATTTTGGATCTATTAATAGTCGTTTATTTTACAACAGTCGAATACCAGATACCTAGAATTGTGCCTTAATTGTTTTTTCTACGATCCCCGGCTTAACTCAAGGACTTAAACCCTTTGGAATCCACCTGGAATGAGTACTTGTCACTTCCTATTGTTCATCATTGATTGCTACATGTGAATCCATGATTTGTCTGATCACATCATGTGCGAGTCTGCATGTTAACTTCCATGATGATGCATGTCCAATATCAAATCTGGACCGTTAAACATAAATCTTCTCCATCGTTGGATCATATTAAGTTCTAGAATACTCCTTAACTCCAATTCATGTTGAGGCCCAATATTAATTCTGGACGATGGAAACAACACAATATTAACCACCAAATTTTGTTGCATTATGGACTAATGATTATCCTCTAAGCAGGTCAGATTCTGATATTAAACCTGAGCTATTGATTTAAAAATATATACGCCATAAGATCACATCACACTGTGGGTTGTACATTATTCCTCATGCCCATTGGCATTCGAAATTACGTCTCAGTCGTCGGATCAAAGTGATGCCCACCAATGGATCTCATCATGTGACTATATACACAGTAACTTGCACACATGTCATTCACCCGATGTAGATAAGAACCATCGATCTTTTTGATGAATTTGACTCTTGGATGTCGATTTTCCTTCTCCATTAAATTCACTGATTTTTTTGTGATCACACTATGTTCGACTTGTAGCTTCCTGAAATGGACTATCTATGCCAACATTATTTACCAAGCTGTATGATGAGAAAGCTCACTGTCCATACATACTCCACATCATTCAATATAATCAACCAATTTCTGCCCCATGTACAACTACTTTTAAATTTCAATTTTCATTTTAATCTATGGGAGTTAAGTTAAGTTGCATACATTTTTGGAAGATTTTTGAGAAGACTATCTAACTGAACTTTCACATTTGGGTTGAGAAGTTGGAACAAAATTCTTGCAAAGATATTATTTGCATGCTTGATTGTGGCTACAATTAAGAAAACACATTAATACGAACATGGCAACATACTAGCCCATATTCTCTTGAACTTTGATGTAACCACTATACAACAAATTATCCCTAACAAGCTACCTTTGAACTTAGACATTAATGATAACCATTTCTCAACATACGTCCCCTCTCTCTAACAAGCTACCTTTGAACTTAAACATTAATGACAACCATTTCTCAACATACGTCCCCTCTTCCTTGTAGGTCGTGAATATTATCTTCACCGAGAAAAATGTTCTCATTATCATAAGAAGCAAGTTTTGAAAAAAAATATTGCTTACCAATCATATAGTTGGTGGCTCCTAAATCAATGTACTAGATGATTGAGAAATAGGATGTTAGTATGAGAAGCCATAAACAAATCATTAGTGGTAGCTTCTTGTGAAACAATTGTACTACTTTCTACAAAAGAAATTTGATGTATTCAACTTCTACGTCTTCCTCTATGATGTCCTCTAACTCTATTCCTCTCAACCTCATGTACTTATTTAATATATCACCCTTCTGCATTATTATTAGTCTTACTACCATAATAGCAATATTTAAAATTTTGAGAAGTAACTCTTTGATTTGAAGAATTTTGCATCCAATTTTGATTTTAATGCCAATTATACCTTCCTTGTTGATTACCTTTGTCATGATCTAGTGCAAGTTATTATTTATTAATTACCTCTCGTTGTCTCCCTTCTTTTAACATCTTGATCTAGTGCACGTTCTTATTTATTAATTACCTCTCGTTGTCTCACTTCTTTTAAGATCTTGATCTAGTGCAGGTTCTTATTTATTGGATCTCTTCTCTTCCCAAAGTAAAAATTCTATAACTTCTTAAATGTCAAATTTGGAGAAGTGATACAAAATGAAGTTATACTATTTTGATACTCATCTAGTGTGATATTAAATAAAATATTTATTTGTGATATTAAATAAAATATTTATTAATTCCTTATCTTTAATGTCTATGCAAATTGATGATAATTCATTTTTCAATGCTTGCAACTTCTGAACTTCGATCCATAATGGAATCTAATGTTGCCATATTTAACTAATTAATTCATTTCTTAATAATAAACTTCAAAGTTTAAATTCATCCAAAGCTTAAAAAAAAATGGTAATACTATGAATGTGTGGAAGAATATCATTTTTCCATAGCAAGGATAAATAAGTAATGCAATTTTATCTTTCTTCTTATTAGTCCCTACCTTCGGCACTGCAGGGACTCTAGCGATCACTAGAGAGTTGACAATCAATTAATTGTTCTTTTGACAAAAAAAAATTATGCTTTGCCAAAATTTACCCAAAGATTTTGATGGAAATTTAGCTTCATGAAAAATTTACCCAAAGTTTTGTTTTCGACCTCTTATCGGAAACTTCATGTGTATCGAGGGAACAATACATATGCAAGGCTTTTCTTATCCAAAGTTTGAAAGGAACTAAAATATTTTGAAAATAATATCCTAACTTTCTGTATCAAACACTTCAAGTAATGCTAATTGAAGAGAATTAAATGTTTGAATGCTTGCGATCTATTTTATTAGATTAGTATGGTAATGATGCTGCTTTTGACAACTTACCATTTCTTCACAGCTTGTCATTTGTTCTGGTGATAGCTTTAGCCAAGCCACCTGCCAATAGCTCTACCCACCTATGACCTCTAGTTTCCACCATAAAGATGTTGGTTCCTACCATAGAAGGAAACAAATCGCACTCTGTAGGTTAGAAGAGAGAACAATCACCTCTGTAGGTGCTTGATGAGTAGTTCGACAATTAACCCTACTTGGGAGAAGGTCTTATACCCTGCAGATAGAGACAACTCTATCATGGTTTTGAACCCTGCAGATGGAGAAGGTTTTGAACCCTACAGACAGAGAAGGTTTTATCAGGTGGAAGAAGCCAACAACAGTTCTATCAGGTGGAAGAAGCCAACAACAACCCTACCATTTCCATGCCCATAGCAGGGAGAACTGTCAATTCTGCAAGCATTTGAGAACTGTCAATTATGCAAGCATTCGAGGAGAGGAGCAGTTCTAAAGAAGCTCTTTCAGGTAGAATAAGTCAATAATGAACTTGCAGATGGGAAAAGACAATTTATTCATTTAAATTGGGTCACGGAGACTTACCAGGATAGGAAGAATAGGCAGATTTAACCTCCATGCTAATGTCCTTCTGCTTACCTACCAGTATATGATGCAAGAATGGTCACAAAAATAAATGGGCCTGCTAGCTAGCTATTAATTCCATAGATTTGGTACTATGTTCATATTAATTCCATAGATTTGGTACTATGTTCATTAAACTACTAAGCAACTATCATCCTACACAGGTTTGAAGCAAGTCGGTTTCCAAGGCGAATTTTGGTAAATTTTGGTACTCCTTTCTGTTAAATACGCTTGACAGCAATTTACATTCTACTATTTTTTCAATATTCTCTTAACCTCTGCCAAGCTTAATAATATTGCTCCCAATTCAAAACCCTTTTCCATTGTATTTATGTAAATGCACCCCCGTCAAAGTTCACCTTGGTTAATATGTTGGTGCCCATGACGAATCTAATGTAAATTGGCAATGGTGCCCAGAGTTCCCTGGGGTTAATTACCATGGCATAAACTATGTAGATCAAGTATAATGTCATCATGATCTCAAATTCTAGAGCATTTTCCACCCCAACCCTAGAAAACAATGAAAACAACCCCACCCTAGAAGGCAACGAAAACAATATGATGCTTTGCATTCGATCAACAAGAATTTCTTATAATATTTCTAGTCATACAAAGTAAAAAGGAACCAAATAAGTGGAGAAATCGCTTACCACGATGTCCATGTTGGCGGTGGTATACTTGAGCATCCCATAGGCAACTATGGTGTCGAGAATCTAAGCAATCCAGTAAAAATAAATTTTGAAAACACTTCTTAACAGTGTGATGTGCCCTCCAGCCAGGGGAGCCAGTCCCGTGAAGGTCTTCCTCAGGTTTGATTTTTAATTAGACAATCGAAGGTCTCCCTCAGGTCCCATTTTAACTTGACAACCTCCGAGTCTCAACTACCTCCTCTATATTAATGCTACTTGTGTTGTTTCTAACCTTATATTTTGGGAAAACCTAAAGTGGCTTAGCCTAGCCGCCTTGATACCTTGTTGATACATTGCAGCCATTAATATCATATATTGATACCCTGCAGCCATTAATATCACCTCTAAGGGCATGTATTGGTTAAAACACTTCTTAAAAGTGTGATGTGACCTCCAGCCAGTCCCCCTCAGGTCTTTCCCAACTCTGATTTTTAAATGGACAATCAAAGGTCTCACTCAAGTCCGATTTTAACTTGACATCCTCAGAATCTCAATTGCCTCCTCTATATTGACACTGTTTTTGTTGTCGCTAACCTTTTATTTTAGGGAAAATCTGAAGTGGCTTAGTCTAGCCTCCTTGATACCTTATTGATATGTAGCAGCCATTAATATCACCTCTAAGGGCCTGTATTTATTACAACTTTTAGTCCAGCAGCCATGATTGTCATGAAAATTTTAGAGATGATCGTTCTTCATGTGGACTTTCATGTGGGAAGGAAAGTAGAGAATACATGTAATAGCATAAGTCATCCATATTCTTGTCCTGGGCCAAGTCATTTATCATCTTGTCCTAGGCTAATTCAAAGGTAGATGCCAAGATGAGGATAGATGGAATGTGCATGCCCTCCCTGTTGCGAGGGTATCCAGGTAGTGGAGAACACATCTTTTACATCCAAGAGGGGGCCCACATGGTAAGATTCATGTCAAGTGGTTGCTACTAAAAAACTTATAATACTTCGGGAGCCAATGAAACTATTTTCGTGAAATTCAATTGTCTCAATTCCTGAGCAACCGGACCAAAAAACTCGAGTTCCTTTTGGATTTTCCTTCCTGATCAATGAACAACGCTGCATTGTCAACAGATCGTATCATCATTCCATTGTCACGTTCCAAATTTATTTATAGCATATATTGATTTCATATATAATTGTAAATCTCTGGTCAACCAACCGATACCATTATATCCCATGGATATAATTTATTTTCACCGAAATATGAAAATGAAAACGAATTGGATCCATCCTATTTTTTTATCTTCTTTTATGGGCGAACGATGGGAATTGAACCCGCGCGTGTCGTGATTCACAATCCACTGCCTGGGTCCACTTGGCTACGTCCGCCCGGAAAAAACCAATTTTATCTGTCTACAGTCATTTCTTCCAAGAATAAAAAATGAGCTAACGTTTGTTAGCTCATTTAATTTAGTTCAATGAAAGTGTTTATTTAATTTAGTTCTCAAAGTTGGTTCAAGAAACATGATGATGCGTATTGCTAGTAATACCTTGTGGGATATTACTTCTTTGAATGCTACACTGGTTACATCGACTATCGAGAATGCCTTGGGGATCACATCATATTCCTTTTAGACAAGCACCTAGGAAATTGATTGATTTTTCTCAAGGACACGTCTTATCATTATCTGTTTCCAAGGCTTAGGAAGGTATTCATTTTGATCCATCTTCGAGTATCCATTCCTCTGGTAGCAGGGTAGTCATTTTGATCCTTCTCTGAATATTCGTTCATCTTCATAGTTAGATGTGCTTATTGCATAGATGATGGAAAGGTCCAAAGAATCTTAGGGTGGAGGGGTACACATTTATCATAGCAGAGATGACGAGTGTTGTCTAACAAAAGGATGATTTGGTTGCATGTGCTTTCTGAATTCTCTTACATTTAATATTTGCCAACATTTGATTCTTTTCAAATATTCCCTTCCATTTTTAGATATAATAGACCCTTTGACCATGCTAACCTCTAAGATATTGATATTCACCTCGTTCTCGGAGGTCATCTGATGTTGGGTAGAGCATTTCAGCCCATCCCTGCCCTAGCAGCGAGGATACAATCGTCTATGATCTATTTTAGAATATGATCTTCCATTATTTCCGCTGGTAAATGAATAACCAACCACTTTCAACACTCTATTTAGCCACCTTCACTACTAACATGAGAGTCTCGGTATAGCCCTAATAGATGAAAGGGAAAAAAGAAAATAGAATAACCCATTATGATCCACTCATCAACTCTGTCCATTTATTCCAAACAATTCTTCCACTCGTCGACTCTGTCCATTTATTCCAAACAATTCTTCTGGTTATGCCTAACCTTCCTAACAAGATAAGATATGGAGGTATCTATTCGAGATGGCCCACGTCCTCTTACCACGATGGCCCTAGACCATTGCTTTCTTACCTTAGCAGAAGTAGAAAAGCTCTGGCAGATAGAAAGGAGTACAAGGGAATAAGACTGATGGAAGTACAACTAGTTTAGATCAGATAATAAGTAGCTAGTGAAGTCACTCGCTCACTAACCAAGACCAAGGAAGGTAACTTTTTCTAGGGGTGAATCTGCTTCCGGAACCAAGTAAGCCACTTCTAGTTCTGAAACAACTAGGTATGGAACTAATGGGGTTAGGTCTATCCAATAATGTACACTGTATCTCAATCTTGGAAAGCCTTTTAATAAAAAAGACACCATGTTTACCAAGTAGCTTTCCCACCTCGTACACCAATTTGACATAAAAATATTTCCCATTTATATAGATACATATTTTCCACATATCATACACCATGTTAATAGATACAAATTTACCAGTTGTTTGCCTCAAGAACTAGTAGCAATGCCAGTGGTCAGTCCTACGCGGTCCATCAAGTGGAACACGGACCTTTCATTATCTGGGTGCTCTCCTCCTAGTCATGCCTCCAATGATATGTCTTGTTTGTTTAATGGTTACAATTTGCTTCATCTGGTTTTGATGCATGTTGTTCTTCTAGTTTTGATGCATGTTGTTCTTGGCTTCTTTTTTTTCTTATTTCTTGTCAAAGCTTTTAGGGCATCCCCGTAGTAGCTACATAGTTGTGCTTGTTGCATCCATATCCGATAATTTCTTTTACAAGGGAAAATAGCCACAGTGGTGCACCTCTAGTTTAGAAAATTACTAGAAAATTTTCGCTCTTGCTTTGGCACTCAAATTAGATATTTGGGTACAGGTGAAGAGGAGATATTAATTTTCATATGTGCTTTTTTAATGCACAATTTCAAATAATATGTGGTCTACCAATCAATTGCAGGTGACAACGAGGGACATAATATACATCGAGGAAAACAATCATGCAATTAAAAGGGTAGAAAGAAGCAATGAATTTGCCATGGAATTTGATATTGAAGTAGAAGAATATGTTCCATTACCAAAAAATGAAGTCCACGTGAAGAAAGAGATAGTTCAGTCACATTTTTATCTTGTATATGCATTTTTATATTAGCTACTTTTTATTTAGGATACAAATATGGGTAGCACTTCTACAGTGTGACTTTAAAATTTCAACGAATGAATGAATCTTGCACAATTGTTAGTTGCTACTGACTGACAGAATATAATTCAGTTGAATTTCTCTAAAGAGGGGAGGGATTTCTTCAAGTCATGTAGCATATTATCAACGAAAATTGCACAGATGCTAACAGTCTAGGAAGTTGGTGAATATAGTAGAGATCCATTTTAACATATATGGAGTTGATTCTTATTACTTTGTTTATTATTTTGAACATATGTAGTAGAAAGTAGTGAAGGTAGTATATGGGCACTCGGAAGGTAGATGACATATTACCAGAAGCAGGATTGTAACAAATAAAGTTTTTAAACAGGATTGTAACAAATAAAGTTTTTAAAGAAAGTCCATACTTGGATATATGAAGTTAGAATTTATTAAATTCTTGAAAGATATGTTATTTCAGGCACATTCATTATACTAGGCATTATTATTGATGGCTCATAGGTCAGAGTCAATACCAAACTTATTTTGCGTCCATTAACAAGGTGAGACAGGTTGCACTAAATGACTAGGTATGGAAATATAAGGTACCATAAACGACTAAGTGTGGAAATATAAGGCACCATTGTCGTAATTTCATCTTCCAAGTGCCTCTTCTTGGGTTGTGCCACCTTCTTCTTAGTGCTTTCCAATCTTGACGCGGTATGTTGAGGTTATTCTTTTGGTATTTCTCTTACTCTTGTCATGAAAATTCCATGCACAAAGTCCTTAGGCCCCTGTGCTGGCTTGTGCTCAGACACCAATCTAGGAACTCCCATGAATAAATTTCAGCTTCCCTTTCTGTAATTTTACCCTAGCCATATTGCTTTCACAATACTTGTGCAGTGAATCCATATTGATTTTCACAACACTTGTGTAGTGGACTAGATCATACCTCATATAGATACCTCTTTATATAGGTCTGAAATGATCTCGATTTTTCTTATCAACTGCTTTCCCTTTGTTACTAGATATGAAAAATTTTAGTTTCTAACTATCACACCACTTATACCACAATACTAATATGTGTGATGTAGAATTTCTAGAATAATTCTGATAACCTAAAGAGCTTTTTTTAACTTGAAAAAATTGGCTTTGTTGTTCATTTTGTTTCAGAAGTGCATTGCTTTCTTGTTTAAATTGGCTTTGTTGTCCATTTTGTTTTAGTAGGGATGGTGTGATAGTCAAGGAACCCTTGAAGAAGTTCACACAAAATGGAAAATGAGACAAGAAGGTGAAATCACATGTGAGAGGAGCCAAAAATAAGACAAGAAAGTGAAATCACATGTGAGAGGAGCCATTGCTTGTGCTCTTTCCCATCAAGTAGCCAACTACGTTCAATGTAGATAAGTCACTTGAAAATTCATTTATACAAGTCCTTGAACAGATTCTCTATTTCTAGCAGATTTTAATTATTATGGTCAAATCCTTTGCACAAGACCTCAAATGTAGATGTAAAGTTTACATTTAGATGTAGATATCGGGTTTAAATTTTGAGATTTTATATGCTTATAACTTTTATGTGTGTATTATTAAACATATTTACTTTAACCTTTATAGTAATCATTCTAGCAAAATCATGGCATGCATCCATGTATATAGGTCCCATCGTTCATGATGGAGTGAGTGCAATTTCTTTAGCTATATTGCTCATTCATATGTAGATGAAAGATAACACTCAGTTCCATTCGTGCTAAGTTGAGAACATCAATGCTCTAACAATTGCCTTGTATCTACATGTAAGGTATATTTAGTTAAATACATTACTAAACAGAACTCCAATTATTGACAAAACTCAACTCCAATGGTTAACAAAACTCTCCATACAATTTTAAGATAGCAAATTATTGCAAATTGCTTCACGACACTGAGATTACATGTCAACAGCAGCAAGGACTACCACTACGCCAGTTGCCCTTGTTGTCATTAGAAATCAAATCTAGTTTTGGAATTATCTTCACAATGATTTACCAAAGATCATAATGAAACAAAATTTGCCCCTTTTGTTTCCATAAAGGGAAATTTGTACTACTTAATTGGTGAGACATTGACATCATGAAATTAATTATTAATATTAACGACATTTCCTTATAACTTCAAAAAAGTTATTATAACTCAAATAAAAATGAGAAACCCTTACCACTCCTTTAACAAATAAAAAACAAGACAGGGTTATAACACCTTAACAAAAATAAGAGGCTCCTTAAAAAACTTTTTTCAACCATTCAATTGGAAAAAAAAATGTAAACAAAATGTGCAATTGGTACTTTTTTCCTATGTATACTTCTATTCACAAGTGCCATATGATTCTATCTATTTTAATTTCAATTTATATTATACAATTGAGTCGTACATCTGATTTGTGCCATCATGTGAATTTCAATTTTTTTTGAGATGCAATACAATTCATTTAGTGAGTTGCCATATGTTTTTTTAAATTATTGAGTCATTGTGTAGGATTAATGAAGCAACTATGCATATTTGATTGAGTAATCATGATTTTCAGTATGAAAAATAATTTTCTAACCTTCTATTTAACTACCATACAACTTCTCTTTTCTTGTATAAATTTTAATGGTCGCATGATTTTTAAGAATTTCAATGGCTTTATGATTTGAGTGATTGTCACATGATTTCTAGAAAAATCATTATATAATTTATATTTATCATGCATGTATATGATTTTTTCTTCCTTCACCATTTCATAGGTTTAATTGAGTCATAAAAGCATTTTTTTTGTCAACATTTGGACGAGTTAAGTTTTTGAAGATAATATTTAAAGGAAAATTTCCCTCGTTTTTTTTCAAGGAAATATGTAGCATTTTTATATATCAAAGCTGGAAATGGCCATGTCCTTTACATTCAAAACTTTCTCTGAATCATAGATTTGTAGAGTTTATTCATGAGAGTATCTGATACTACCCTTATTTTTAAATATTCTACCAACATCATTTATACTATAGTATCTCCAAAAATTCCCATAAAATTTGACAAAATGACAAGACATATAGTTTATAAAAAAATATATTTACCGGCTGGTTTCCATCTTCTCTAGAGGACTTTCCTCCTAAGTCGCTTCTGCATTGTTTCCAAGAACGAAGTTCAGTCCAGATCCGTAGCGCTCTTGTTTTTCTTCTCCATCTACATGAGATTTGGACGTGGGCATGTCTCCCAACCCAAAAACCTCTTTTAACACTCTTACTATCGTTGTCTCCACCTTAACCTCCATACTATCAACCTTAAAATTTAAGAGGATCATTCTCGTATTCAAATGCTCAATTGATTTCTGCAGCAATTCCAGATCTTTCCCAATTCCCACAAGGTGAGTCAACACCACCATTATTTGATCATGCACCTCCTTAGTCACCTGCTTCCCAATTTCTTATACCATGGTCGCCATATCTCCCTTGCACGGGGTTCCCTACTCCACTTTGTTGTCACTTCCGTTGAGACTAGGAAAGGCCATTTAGAGAGCAATTCTTCCATGCACACAAGTAATTCTATGGTTTAACTGCTCCACCCAATTCCTTAATATAATTCCATGCTTCTTATCAATTGTTGCACACATCTTATCACATTGAATGATATTCTCAAGTTGCAGATCAAACTCAACACGAGATTCCATCCCTACAACCGCCATTTTTTATTCGGATTGATTTACTTCCACTCGGCTCAGCTGAGGTAACGTATTAATTATGCCTTCCCCAACTTTGGCATTTAATTTCATTCTGATTATATTCCACTTGTCCTTCGCCATGGTACTTGGTTCAATAAGCCTACATCTGGAATTGTTAAAACCTAGTTTTGATTCCACTTCCTAAGAGAATCTTGCCATACCTCGAGATAATACTTGAACATGAATGGTATGTCTCCTTTAATGCTTGATTTATTCCAATTGTCACTCAACGAGATATTATTTAATTGATTGATCATGAGATGTGACATATTTGAGGATGAGTTTGGTAAATATTCCCTCATTTTTATAAATGCTTGAGATAGGACTGAATATATTATTAAAAAACTATTAACAATGATATAATTGGCATTCACACAAACATGAATAAAAGTTGCATCTTTATCAAACATTATTTTCTAGCATAAAAGAAATAAGGCATCACATATTTGAACATATGAAATAAGATAGAATGCATTTGTAGATAATTTTAAAGAATAATTGAATTTAAACTCATAGGAATGAAATGAGTCACACTTGCAATCTTAAGGTTAAAATCCAAAATCAAAAGAACAAACTAGCTATGAATTCCTGATAGTTCTCTATGGAATCTTAAAAAATATGTATATGTTTGAATAAGAGTTTGTAATATCTGAGAAATTAAAATACATTCATCCATTTAAGACTAGGGATAATCTCCCATGGACAATATAAATAGGAAAAGATACCTAGAAGAGAAAAGAAACTGCAATGAGGAATTGATCTTAATATTCAGAAAACCCCAAAGTGAAAAGGCTGAATGACTACTAAATGGGACAAAATAATGAAAGGAAGGAAATGCCAAACCAGACACTTTACTCACAATGCTAGAAAATACCTCTATCTTCTTTGCTTGATGAAGTCTATATTTATTATTAAACCTTCTTGAATGAAACCTTAATGCTCCAACTATTTGTTAACTATTGAAACAAATTAACCTTTAACAATTTTTTGGATAGCATTTTCCAACCACCTTGTGATGAAGTCTCTTAAAGGTGCCATGTTGTTTTCATGTTTTACTTGGACATTGGTGAATTTCTCTTCAATTTATTCTGATTTGACACTTAGCTAATGTGTCATATTTTCTTGATCATCATTATTTTTTGTGTAGTCAATTAACCTCTGTTGAATGTCTTCTTTTGAAAAGTTTGTGGTTGTTTCAAAAGTTTCAGCCCATTAACTAAACATTTCATCTAACTTTTTTTAATTATTTCTTTAGTTAAGATGAAATTAGTCACCATATGTAAGCCATTTAACTTTTTTTCCCGCATCAACAAATTTAAATAACAAAACTATCCCTTTTGTAACAACATTGTCACAATTAATAATAAATAGTCTTAAAGAATTAATTCTTTCACTCTAACAAGCCTTTAAGTGTTTGATTTGTACGTTTGAGGGCAAATTTTGTTATGTTCTTTGCATCTCATTTATGTCACTGACCTTGGTAATAGAAAAACCTAAAGCATTTTTTATAAAATACTTGTTAGATTGCAATTCTTTTTGCATAATTATCTTTGTAAGAAGTAATTGTAGAGGCAAGAGTAAGTGAACTCTTTGTTAACTCCCATGACTATAGGATTACATTAAGTATTTTGTTTATATTTTTTGCCAAAAGTTCCCTTGTATTTTCTAGCAGAATTTATGTTTCTCTCATCTTTGTACTTGGTTCAAGAAATTCTTCAGTAGGTTTTAATGTACTTGATGGTTCTACAAATAGAGGTCTCAGACATAAAGAGACTTTCAACCCTTTTATTTTGTTTTTCAAGGTAATTATTTCTTCTTTTTTTCGTAGTTATTGAATATTTTAAAGCATCTCTTATAGCTTTGTGAAGCTTCAAAACTCGGGAAGCTTTGATTTTTGCAATATCAATGTCAAAGTTCCATTGTCCCACCACTTTCTTATTTTTTACACTAACCTTTGCTACTAGTATATTTTTTAAATGCTTATCAAATTCTGCATTTTGTAGTGTTATTGATTCTTCCTCAAAAAAAATAAGGTCCTAATTAGGTAGTTCTTCAATGAGATTTTTTTCCCTCAAGTATCTACTTCCCATCCAGATTAGGGATGTCCACAACAACATCAATTTCCATATTCTGAGAAATAAGTGGTTCCTCTTGAATTTATTCAATAACTTTTCCCTTTCATTTCCACTTTATTTTCAAAACAATAGAAACAACATGTTAATTTTCAACGAAATTTCATTGGGGGTCTTCACCTCCTCCACAACCAACATTTTTTGTATTTCCTCTTTTCTCTTAAAATATATTTTCTTGCTTTGGACTTCTAGAGACTAAAGATATTTCATGAGAATGAAGAGGGGAACCATGGTCAATACTAGCTATAGATTGTCCCCATTTCTTTGGTCTTTCATTTGTACTAATTGAAGTATCATCATGGACAAGGTTGTCATCGTGTTTTTCTTCTCCTTAATAATAATTATCTCTAGTGTCTTCTTCCAAATACTTACTAAAACACGAAGAACAACCGTAGAAGTCATATTGGCAGAAAATAGTCCATGTGCATCAAAGCCTTTATAAACATTGAGTTGCTCCATTTCAGAAGTATCAAAATGTGAAGTAATTTCATCTAGGTGGACAATGGATTTCACTCTAAAATCTCCAATTTTCAAAGAAGTTGGAATGAACTACTTCAACTTATTTGATTAATAAAATGTGCCCAATATATGTATTATCAACATACTTTAGTAGCAAATAACTTGTCAAAAACATAATATGGAAAGCCATAAACTCTAATGTAGGAAAATTTTTCTTAGAATTAAAAATTGCCCTTTCCTCAATGAAAAGCTTCAACCTCATCAAAGAGAATTTTTTTCATTAGGACCAAAATAATTTTCTTGAATTATATAACAAAATAATTTTGAACTTGATAGAAATGAAAGGGAGTGTTGTGATTCCATAACATAAGATACTAGAATTGAACATATTTCTCATATATATTTACATTTTGAGCACTAGGTATTTATTTAAACACATTTACATAAACCAAGGCATAAATAATATAGGAATACATGAAAAATATTTTTGAAATTTCAAAATTCCTTAACCAATAGAAAATCTTGTTGGAAATGATGTTATATGAATCCTTCTTTTACTGAATGAATATAAAGAATATATAAAACATATCTAGGTACATGTTTAGTAGAGTCTTGCCCATGAATTCTTACTAATAGCAATGCAAACTCTTTATAAGGGTAAACTAATGTATTTACTTGAATTTGAGGAACACCCATCAAGGTAGGAGAAAATTTCTTCAAAAAACTTCTTAAAAGTTCAATCCATCCTCCTTGAGCTTTTATGAATTCATTTGCCTTAAAAAACTTCGAAATCCTTATGTGGAGTGGGTAGACATAACATTTTCTTTAAAAGGATTGGGATTAGACACACATGATTTTGTCCATTTTTTCAAGGTGTACCATCCTTGTATGCCTATCAAACATTTTTGTGCACCATGAAACAATGATGATGAAGGCAAACACCCTAGACATATAGCCCACTTTCACTATTCCAATCACCCAATTTTGGTTGGTGCCTCATTTATCTTTTGGTAATTCTAAACAACACTTATACACAACAAACTAGTGATAGTAACAATTATCCCTTACAAGTGTATAAAGAATATCTCCACAGTAAGGCTTTTCCCTCCTACCCACCATATTTTACTTTGATGGCCTCAAGATAGTTGATATAATAAACTTCATAATGTTTTCTCAGTGAGGAAGGCTACATTGGATATTACTAATGCCATCAATTACTTGCAATAATATTACATAATGGTGCTTTAATGATGACAAATTATCTGAGGTAATAGCCTTGTGCTCACTTTATCAAGAAGCATGCTAGATTAAATGATGGTATTAACTAAAATGAAGTTGCAAGCATATGCCTTTAATTCACCTTGGAAATTATGCTTTGTTAGAAAGCAACTATTAGTATTTCGAGTGTTGAGATGACATAAAATTGGGATAACAAGCAGTTGGGATGGATCAGTACATGGGATACAAGACGTGGGATAGTCAGGGTGATTGTGATTTAGAATAATTGGAAATTGAGATATATAACAATTAGGATGGTCAATATTTGAGAATTTTAAAGAAGGTTTGAGCATAATTTTGGTCATCCAACCATCTTGACTTTTGGAAAAATGGCTAAGTATAGATCATTTTTTAAAGAGATGTTAGGAACTAGGGATCAAAGATATGTATAAAAAGATATTGAAACTAAAAGTTTAAAAAAATTCATGTTGTTTAAAAATTTTGGTCAACATTCATATGGATAATCCATATAATTCCTTCTTCCCACCCATAGTCCTTCCTTAACTTTACAAATTTATCTCTTTCTTCAAATTCCATAGTGTTACAATCTTTGTATTGTCACAATACTTTGACATTTCACTAGGCCACAATCATCATGGTTATGATACCAAGTTTATTTGTGCTAGAGTATACAAGATACAAATGAGAAAGGTTGAATAAGAGATGCATTATATCAATGTGTGTTCAAATACAAAAAGTAGTGGTGTATACATATTTACTAAGTTTCATTCCTCTTATTAAAACTACTCACCTAATTTCTTAATAATACTTAAGATAAATGCCATTTATTCTATATAATTTATTTCCACTTTATGATATTACATTTTACTTTAGTACATTTATTACTAAATAAATAGACATTATAATACTTAACAAAATACAAATTGAGAAAATTGAGAAAATAAAGTTATGTTGCATTTGGGTACCTTTTTATGATTATAAAAATTGAATTATTTAAAAATATTTGAATAATTACCCATAAAACATTCTCATGGAAAAATTAATCATATGTTTAGTTGATTCTTTGTGAGGTTGAGGATGTAAAACCCCTTGTATTAGCCCTTGATTTTGTAATGATAAATTATCATTGTGATTATAAAAATAATTTATATTTCGCTGGCCTAGAGAGTGGGATAGACAGATCCACAATCTAAGGGAGAGTTGTGAGTGGTGTTGGTTGGCGTAGTTGATTGCCCACCACCAAATAGTTTGCAAAGGCATGATAGGGAAATGGATATTCCCACATTCTTCCCTGCTTTGATGACATGAAGGGGAGGGGAAGTGAATAGTCTAGTGGAGGCACCATGAAGAGCCTCGAGCAAAAGGAAGAACAACAACAACCAAAACAAATGACTCAAACAACGGAACGATGGACAAATAAATTAAGAGAACGTTGGAGAGAGAAACAGGTGTAGAGTGCAAGAGCAAGGGTGTTACACGTTGGAGAAATTTTGTTAAGATTAATGAGATGTAATTCCTAGTATTGATGTATTGGAGTTGTTGGACTATGTGTGTCCAAGCTTGAAAGATCATTGGGAGGCTTGGGGGAGGAACTAGGTGATGAGTCCTTGTTGAAAAGGGTAGATAGACCACTAAGTGCTCACTAAGTACGATGATAAACCACTTATTTTTTGTCAAGTAATCTAATAAACCACTCAAGCGCTTGTTGTAAGGATGATAAACCACTAGGCAGGGTAGCAATCCACTAGGGCACTTGATGAAAAAGACTGAGAAACCACTGAGTGCTTGTTGAGGAAGTTGATAAACCACTGAGTGCTTTCCAAGTAAATTGATAAGCCACCTAAATAATGTGCAACAGGCTCCTGCAATGCTTGCCTTGAAAATACAACTGATAAACTACCTATAAAGAAAACCCATACTCTTGGAAAACTGAGCAATACCCCAGCTAAACTTGTTTAGAATCCTTGAGAAAGAAATCCCTTCGATTGTGGATCTAGCTCAGGGGTGCGTAGTTGTAAGAAATATTATGGTGCGACTAACATGTGGTTGGGTAGATATTTGAAGTCCCACCTTCTATTCCAGCCATCTCTATCCATTCAAATAAGTGTCATGGCTTGTGTATATTTGAATGAGATTGATTATGATGACTAGTATGTTAGTGAATAACATATGGCCATGTGTAATTCTTGCATGTTCATTGAAAATTGTTGCAAGCCCTTGATGGGAAACTATCATGTATACTCTTTTGGCTAGGTTGGAATACTAGCTTTACGTTGATGATATGAATGTTCATGATTATATCTGCAATTGTGACTCATTACATGAAGACATGCAAATAATTTTTAATATCGATGCTTTGATGGTTGGCATGCTTATAAATTGAAAGGTTCATTGTTCTTACTTAGTAATGTTATACATTCCATTTATGCACATGATGATATGCATTATGTGATGTATAAGAACCTTGCAAGAGTTATAGAACTCTAAGTTAAATTTATGTGAATAAGTTACACCCTTAACTTTGTAGACAAATTATCATTATAATGCATGAACTCTCAGTAGATATAATGTCCCAACATGGGATTTATTTTGTATTTGAATGTTATGTCCCTATATTTGGTTACATAACATTGAATATGGTGCTACTCTATTGAATCTACAAAGAATTGTTAGTTATGGTTTAGTTGGTTTGATGTCTAGTTGTAGGCATGTTGATGAATCCATTTACTATATCATGTCCATGAATAATGTATGAAATTTTAGAGTTGGTTTTAGGGTTTCATTCTTGTAAATAAGAGTGTTTTGAGCAACATTATGCATGAAGGAAATCTTTGGCAAAGTCCCTAAAAATTCCTTGGAAAGTTTGAGTCTGAGTATTGCAGAGATCTGGACTTATATCTAGAGACAAATGAGCGTTAAGCGTGATTTTACATCTAAACTAGATATATCACAGAATCAGTGGATGTATCCAAAAGTCTGAACATAGAGGTCATTTGTATTAACACACTTTTGAGGAGACACCAGATTCAATTCAATCCATATATGTAGTAAGTACAATTTACAATTGGTGTGGGTCTCACTTAAGACTCGAATGTTGGGAGACGGACAAACTTGTAAGCTGGATTTTAAATAAAATCTAGGGTGGGACCCGTTGGTAAAGGATTGGTGTGAGGCCATATCCCCTGCAAGAGCCAGATGTATCTAGGAATTTGGGACATCTAGGAGTGTGAGAAAAGTATAAGCTTAGGAAATCTTAGATGTGGGAAAGACTTGTATATGTCTGTGACGGCATAGTAATTTGAGAGTTTAAGGGTTCAAGAGTTTTTTATAATGTGATTTCTCATGCAACCTACATTTTTCCTAAAAATACGCTCAACCTAATAGCACCTGTTAGCTCTACCACATAACTTTGGTTCTTGAAGGCTAGGGACTAGCTCGGTCAGATTAATCACGTTCAAAGGAGGCACACGGTGATCATTCTTCCTTTTTATCTTGCCCTGCTCACCCTCCGTTATCTCCATATCCTCCGCTTTTCTTCTAAAAACCAACAACACCCCTGTTGTTGTAAGCCCCGAGCACTAAAGCGAAAGCCCCATGAAACCGCGCCCATACGATTTGGTGCCCCTATGAAATCATCGCCTTTAATCACAGCCATGGAATCTCCACCTCTCGATCCAACGATTCTCCATCACACCTGATGAAAACCTGCGCAATTTATTCCCTGCCGTCCGATCACCTCCGCCACAATCAAACGGAATTCGCTCTCCCCGCATCCACAAAGTGACAGGACGTTAACTCGCAATGGAGAGTGGTTTTCCTCTCTCATCCACTGCCACGCGTCATGCGCTGAATGGGATCGCACGCATCTGTCCTTTTACCGCCCTATGCCCTACAACACATATTTCATTAAATTTGGAATTAAACAGCGAATCTAGAATTTCAAAATAACCAAAAAACTCAATTCTAGTGATGTCCTTGTAATAAAATATTTCCAATTTTAATGAAATATGTGATCTACGGTGGTGCGATCGAAACTGCTTACCACATAAACCTTTGTCCCCACCTGATAACCGCCGCGCGCCTTCTCCATCTGATCACCATTGGATCTGCCCACCTAAGATCCAACGACTCATGATCATTCCGCTCCTGCTTCTTCCGATATCCCCGTCGACTCATCTCCGCCGTCTATCCTCCCGATCCGACGGCTAATCTTTCTCCCTCATCCAGATCGTCCATTCACCACATAGTGCACGCTCCTTGCCATTCCGTATGCCCGAAGGATGAAAGTGACTGGCCTTCCAGTATCAGTCGCAGTTTCTCCTCAACAACCATATTTAACAAATAGTATGGTCGAGAAGGAAAAGGACAGAGCATGGGCATGTAACTGCATTTAGCAGTTATGGAACTTCAGGGATACGAACACTCCAGCTACTTAAGAGGACAGCAGAGCACCCAAGAAGATCATATTCACCCACTAAGACAAGTAAACGTAACCAGAGACTCCAGCAAGTAGTTAAATGTGGTTGGTGGTCAATTACGACCCCTCCATACCTAGAATTGCCAAGTGCCTTTGTAATGAAACTCTATATATACCCACAAACAAGATGTAATCAGGGTTGATGATTGATATTTGGATGTAAGGTCCAACTTCTAGAGAATGTAACTACTTTGACACTTGCAACGTCTTGTCTTCATTTTCGGCTAATACAAGCTTATTTTGCTATTAATTGCTCACTTTCCATTTCTTTCCTCTTCTAAGTTGTGCCTGATATGCTATATTCCTCAACTCTTGATGTTTAGCATTAGAATAGTTGTCATCCTATTTCTGTGTTAAAATATTGCATGTATCATTAGATAAGTTATTCAGATTTCTCTTCATTTGGTGCCAAAGAATTGTCATCTTGTCTGTGCATTAGTAGATTATATTTGCAGACTTCTTTACTGGTTGCAGCTGGCCATCACATGGTCTTGTGCATCTGTTGGTGTGGTCAGTATTCTCCATATTCACCCAATCTTAAATTATGAGTAGTTGGTGGTCTAAAGCCTTGTAGTCTGGGGGTGTTCACGCATGTCTAGAGTCAAGCAAAGTAGAAGTGGTTATCTGGCTTGGACAAGCATCATTCCTTCCATTCATCCATTTGCAACAATAAGTTGAATTTATATGTTACCAGGAATCTTCGAGCTACAACCTAGGAGAGTTTCTTGGAATCCTAACATAATTGGCGTCGTTGCTAGGGAGAGGAGATTGAAGCTTAGCTTCCCTGGGAGAATGACATAGTTCCAAATTTGATGATAGATAAAGTCTGGACACATTTCTGGTTGTAATCATCTATCTGGCGACTCTACTAAAGGACCAACCTAGTGGCGATTCCACATTACAGTTTTGGCTTAGTTTGTGAGGCATACTCGGAGGAATCCTCAGAAATCACTAGCTGACCTAGTGCCTGATCCTGAGAAGATTGTCAAGCAGAGGAAAACATCACAGAAAGGAACATCAGGATTAGGTAAGTCTAAACAATCTCATGTATCTCTGCAAGAGAGGCTTGTAACTGAGCATGTACAATTCGAAGATATAGAGCCTAGCATTGTTAGTGAAGAAACACCCTCAGAGATTCATAAAGCTCCTTGTTCATTTAGTTCCCCTTTCGATCTTAGTCCAAAGAAAGTCTCCCATACAGTCCATCATATTCCTCTATCCCTGTCATCTATTTCACTACTCCCTACCGTTCAAACTGCTAGTGTCCTTCCACCTACCCCAGCCATGGCAGGCCAACAAACACCCACAAAGATGGAAAGAATCATAGCTGCTAGGTATGGACCCCTAGTCTTGCATGTTCCTTTGAAAGCCATGCCTGCAAGAGAGTATGAAAAATACATGCCTAAGTTCACTGGTACATAGGGAGCAATAGTTGAAGAACACCTTGAGTCTTTTTATAGTTATGCTGATAACCTAGATATTAGTGAGGATGATGTCTAGATGAGAGTATTTGTCCAAAGCCTTGATGGAGAGGCCAGAAAATGGTTCAGAGAATGAGACCTAGGTCTATAGCAGACGTTGAAGCATTAGATGATATATTTTTGAAGCACTGAGGAGATAAAAAAGACCTGCTATATTACCTACCGAGTTTGGAAACCTCAAGAGGGAAAATGGGGAATCATTGTCTGAGTTCAATAAAAGATTCAATCTTATGTATAGTAAGATACCAGCTGAAGTTAAGCCTACCGCCACCTCTGCCAAACTCACTTATGCCAATGCTTTTGACTTTGATTTTTGCCTGCTATTGAGAGAAAGAAGATGTTCCACTCTAGCTGAGATGCAAGATGCAGCTTTAGAGGTAGAATTTAATATCATGGCTACAGAAAAGCTCAAGAGTCATGCTAATAGAAGGAGACAGAGAGGTGAGGCTTCTTCTTCCTCCGCTTCATCTTCAGAACCTAAGTTAGATAAAATGACTAAAATGATAGAATCATTGGCTGGTGAAATATCTAAGCTGAAGGTTAAACAGAGCTCTGGAAAGACAAGGCTTCCAAACACATTTGCTCCAAGAAATCCAAATCCATTTAGAAGAGAAAATGAACAATTGCAGATCATTTAGAGGGGTAAGGAAGCTGGTGAAGAACAAAGGGTTAAGGCTCCTTTCCAAAACGTATTCATGGAGGCAGAACAGTTTGAAGAAGAGAATGAAATTCATTGCATGGAAGATAAGGGCAGTGCTGCCTTCTTGACATTGGCTACCTATGAAGAATCATTGCTCCAGGACCAAACCAGTCAAGAGTGGGACAGAGAGGCTATTCCGTAGACTAATGAACAACAAAGATATAATCTGAGGCCAAGAACAAGCAATGTCAAGGAGAATCCCGTCCAAAGAGTCGTTGTCCCCATTGAGCATCAGAACATCAAACAGAAAAGGCCAACAGTTGACCCAGTCATCCTCAAAGCACCAGCTCAAGAGGTAAGAGTTCCTGACAAGTCCCCTTCCCCTTTCAGCTTTGAATCAGAAGTCCAGAAGTTGAAAATATATGTGCCTCTGATAGAACTTGCAAAGAGTGAAGTCTTTAGAAGGCCCATCCTCGATGCTCTTGAGCTAAATGCCACCCAAACCTTTACCGACTATGTCAATTTGCAAGATGATAAGCCTACAGTCATCCTTAGCCCAATGACTGAACCTGCTGATGATAATTCCCCATCATTTTATGTCTCCTTGACCATTCATGACAAAATCCTCCGCAATTGCCTGCTAGACACGGGTGCCAGCCACAATCTAATGCCCAAAGTTGTCATGGAAGAGTTAGGCCTTGATATTACCAGACCTTATCATGA
This sequence comes from Pinus taeda, assembly GCA_000404065.3. NCBI lineage: Eukaryota > Viridiplantae > Streptophyta > Pinopsida > Pinales > Pinaceae > Pinus > Pinus taeda. Next base: position 101,747 of record APFE030881440.1, on the reverse strand, counting down.
TTTATTCTCATTTGATTCAAGAAAGGTGAAATGTCTAGGATTGATCAAAGACCTAGCCATTACCCTAACTCAGCTACCCATGAAAAGCATGATGATGGACATTGTGGTAGCAGATGTCCCTCCTAAGTTTGGCATGCTGCTGTCCAGAGGACGGATTAAGAGACTAGGTGGGACATTATAAAATGACTTATCTTATGCCACTATCCCAGTATTTGGAGGAGAAGCAGGAGATTGTACAGAGAAGCACAGCTGGCCTACATCATCAGTGATTAGAAGAATCCTTCTAATCATCCTATCTATGCTGTGGACACTGACTTTGGAACATGTATTCTCCAAATAGAAGAATCTCATAAGGCCTCAATGCAGCTCAAGAAACCAATAGTCCAAGCCTTGGGAGAGCAAGGAAGTCAGGTTTGGGAGATGTTATTTTATGGAGCATGTTCAAGGGAAACCACAGGAGCGGGGGTGGTGCTGATATCTCCAAAACAAGAAAGAACACATATGTCTTTTAAGTTGGCTTTCCAAGTCACCAACAATATAGCAGAGTATGAAGCTCTGATATTGGTTCTTAACGTAGCTAAAGACAAAGGAATCAGAAACATAAAGGTGTTCAGAGATGCTAATCTCATCATTCAGCAAGTGAACAAAACATTTCAAGCAAGGCACCCAAGGCTGAAAGCATACAGAGATGAGGTATGGAGACTGAAGGACTCTTTTGATTGTTTTTGTATCTCATATATTCCCAGAGTAAAAAAATCAGCTCGCTGATTCCCTCGCCATGTCTGCTAGCATGTCTATCCCTCCCAGGCCTCCCAGACTAGTTTACGAAGTTCAGATGAAATATAGACCATCCTTGCCTAATAATGTCCAGCATTGGAAAGTTTTTGAGGATGATGATGAGGTAAATAGGTTTCTGCAAGTCATTGATGAATTCTCTAAAATGCAAATTGACTAAGAGAATGAAGCCTTGGAGGAAAGCCCCTAGCCCTAGCTTAGAAACAAAATTGGCAAAGATAGCATTGTCCAACTGCCTAGCAATCAGATACCTAAAGGTCTAGTTCCCTTAGAAAAGCTTTTTGACCAAAATGATGTGCCTTATAAAGTTTCCCAAAAAGAGGATCAATCTGCAGTCCATAGGCATAATTTAGGGAGTCCAGAGCAGCCAAGATATGTAAACTTGTCCACCCATCTATCTGCTGCCTAAAGTTCTGAATACTGCAATTTAATGAAGCAATTTGTTGATGTTTTTGCCTGGGAATATAGTGACCGGAAAATGTATGACAAAAAGATCATCCAACATAAAATTCCTCTAGAAAAAGACACCATCCCTTTTAAACAGAAGCTGAGGCCCATAAATCCCTTGCTCCTTCCTCTAATTGAAAAGGAAATCAAGACGTTACTGGCTGCCAAAATCATAGTCCCTCTTAGATATTCAAAATGGGTAGCCAATTTGGTAGTAGTAAGAAAGAAAAGTGGAGAAATCAGGCTCTGCGTTGATTTCAGAAACTTAAACAAATGCTCTAAGAAAGACAATTATCCTTTACCTAAGATGGAGCATTTGCTGCAAAAAGTCTCAGGAGCGAAAGTGATGTCTTTCCTGGATGGATTTTCAGGATATAATCAGGTTTCTATGCATCCAGATGACCAAGAGAAGACTGCATTCACCACTCCTTGGGGCACTTTTATGTATTCCAAGATGCCTTTTGGGCTGATGAATGCTGGAGCCACCTTTTAGAGAGCTATGGATATAGTATTCGTAGGAGAGAAGGATAAGTTTGTCCTTATCTACCTAGATGATATAACAGTCTACTCCAGCAGCCATCAAGACCATTTGCAATATTTGAAGAAAGTGTTTTTGAAGTGCAGAATGTTTGGGATTTCATTCAATCCTAAAAAGTCATAGTTTGCTTTAGAAGAAGGCAAGTTGTTAGGACATGTTGTTTCTGCTACAGGTGTCAGACTAGGCAAGATAAATTTCGTAAGGAGGTTTACTCCAAATTTTGCAGAACTTGTAAAACACATCACCTCCATGTTGAAAAAGGGGTCAAAAATCAAATGGACTGAACCAGCAAGAAGATCTTTTGAATCCATCAAGAGAGCTATTATGGAAGCTCCCACTTTGATCAGCGCAGATTACAGCAAGGAATTCAATATATTTTCGTTTGCCTCTGATGACACCCTTGTAGCAGTTTTGTTGCAAGCAAATGAGGAACGTTCAGAGCATCCAGTGGCATTTTTCAACAAAACCTTAAGGGATGTTGAGCTGAGGTATGATATCATTGAAAAGTAGGCATATGCTCTTATTAAGTCTTTGAAAGCTTTCAGAATTTACATTCTGCATTCCAAGGTAATTGCATATGTGCCCTTTGCACCAATAAAATATGTCCTAATGTAGCCTGATGCTAATGGAAGAAGGGCCAAATGGATTGCAAAGCTTATTGAATTTAACATAGAATTGAAGCCCACCAAGCTTGTCAGAGGTTAGGGCCTTGCTAGATTAATGGCTGAAGAAAATTGCAAAATGCTGGACATGAATTTGATAAGCATAAATTCAGAGGATAGTCAGGCAGAAGGGGAAACAGTGGAACCAGGGAAAAATCAGTCATTGGCAGCAAATCTACCTTCTAGTGAATGGTATTCTACAATAGCTCAATTTTTGCTGAAGCTAGAAGTTCCTCCAAGCCTTAGTTCAAGCCAAGCCAGAACTATCAAGCTCAGGGCAACCAAATATTGCATTCATGAAAATCTGCTCTATTGGAGAGACCCCTCTGGAATTCTATTGAGGTTTCTAGACAAGGAACAAACCATGGAAGTCATGCAGCAGTTTCATTCCAGCACATGCGGAGGGCATCATTATTGAAAAACTAAATCCCACAAGATCCTTAGAGCTGGGTACTATTGGCCCACCTTATTCTCTGATGTCTTTTATTTTGTTAAATCTTGTGACAGGCGCCAAAGATTTGAAGGGAAACAACAATTGAAATCCCTTCCCTTAAAACCCATACATGATAGTGGCCCTTTTCAGCAGTGGGGCTTGGATTTGATTGGAGAAATCAATCCACATTCTAGTGGCCAGCACAGATGGATCTTAGTAGCCATAGATTACTTCACTAAATGGATTGATGCCATCCCTACCAGAAAGGTTGATCATCATGTGGTCATGAGGTTCTTGACAAAGAATATCTTCAGCAAAATTGGTTGTCCACATAGATTAGTTACAGACAATGCAGCAACCTTCAAGACAAAAGAATTGGTGGACATGTGTGACTCAATGGGAATTAAGTTGGTCCATTCCACCTCATATTACCCTCAAGGAAATGGTCTAGCAGAATCTTCCAACAAGAGCCTAATAAGGATAATTAAAAATCTATTGGAAGACAACAAAAAGAATTGGGATTCTAAGCTCAAGTATGCATTGTGGGCCAACAGAGTAACCACCAAGAAATCCATAGGGACTTCTCCATTCAAGCTAGTATATGGCACTGAGGTTGTATTCCCAATTCAGTTAACCCTCCCTGTGGCAAAGTTCTTGCAAGAAATGTAGAATGAGGAAGAGGACATGGCAAAAAGGATCATTGATGTAGCAGAGGTACATCAAATCAGAGAACAGCTGGTTGAGAAATCTGTAGCACATCAAAAGAGGGTCAAGGAAGCCTTTGACATTAGGGAAAAAATAGATAATTTTCAGGTTGGAGGCTTGGTTCTTAAGTGGTATGCACTGAAAGAGAAGATAGGCAACCATGGGAAGTTTGATGCCCTATGGACGGGACCTTTTGTCATCACTCAGATCTAGGGGAACAATACTTTCACGCTACAAAATATGGAAGGAGAGATAGCTTTTGATGGCCCAGTTAATGGGCGATTTTTGAAAAATTATATTGTTTAAGGTCTTCAGGCCTTGAAGTTGTAAATATGTTGTTTTATTAGTTTAGGTGTAAGCTTAATTAAACTCCATGCCCAATGGAACACTAGGAAATTTTGCTCATCTGGTTTTGACAGGAAAGGCATTGGTCCACAGTTCTTGAGACCTCATAGGGAGTATCTCATCCCCAGAAGGAGCCAATGTTAGCTCTATCACATAACTTATGTTCTTGAAGGTTAGGGACTAGCTCGAACGGATTAATCACACTCAAAGGAGGCACACAGCGATCATTCTTCCTTTTTCTCTTGACCTGCTCACCCTCTATTATCTCCATATCCTCCTCTTTTCTTCTAAAAACCAACAACACCCCTCTTGTTGTAAGCCCTGAGCACTAAAGCCAAAGCCCCATGAAACCATGCCCATACGACTTGGCACCCTTACGAAATCATCACCTTTAATCACAACCGTGGAATCTCCACCTCTTGATCCAATGATTCTCTGTTGCACCTGATGAAAACCTGCGGAATTGATTCCCCGTCGTACGATCACCTCCGCCACGATCAGACGGCATTCGCTCTCCCCGCATCCACGAAGTGATGGGATGTTAAGGCGTGATGGAGAGTGGTTTTCCTCTCTCATCCGCCGCCACACATTATGCACTGAATGGGATCGCACGCATCCATCCTTTTACCGCCCTATGCCCTACGGTAGTGCGATTGAAACTGCTTACCACGTAAACCTTCATCTCCGCCCGATAATCGCCGCACGCCTTCTCCATCCAATCACCATTGGATCTACCCGCCTGAGATCCAACGGCGCACGATCATTCTGCTCCCCCTTCTTTCAATATCCCTGTCAACTCATCTCCGTCATCTATACTCCCAATCCAACAACTGATCTTTCTCCCTCATCCAGATCATCCATTTGCCACGCAGTCCACGCTCCTTGACCATTCCGTATGCCCGAAGGACGAAAGTGACTGGCCTTCCAGTATCAGTTGCAGTTTCTCCTCAACAACCATATTTAACAAATAGTATGACCGAGAAGGAAAAGGATAGAGCATGGGCATGTAACTGCATTTAGCAATTATGGAACTTCAGGGATACGAACACTCCAGCTGCTTAAGAGGACAGCAGAGCACGCGAGAAGATCAGATTCACCCACTAAGACAAGTAAACGCACTCAGAGACTCCAGCAGGTAGTTAAATGCGGTTGGTGGTCAATTACAACCCCTCCATACCTAGAATTACCAAGTGCCTTTGTAATGAAACTCTATATATAACCACAAACAAGATGTAATCAGGGTTGATGGTTGATATTTTGATGTAAGCTCCAACTTCTGGAGACTGTAACTACTTTAACACTTGCAACGTCTCGTCTTAATTTTCAACTAATACAAGCTTCTTTTGTTGTTAATTTCTCACTTTCCATTTCTTTCCTCTTCTAAGTTGTGCCTAATATACTATATTCCTGAACTCTTGATGTTTAGCATTAGAATAGTTGTCATCCTATTTTTGTGTTAAAATCTTGCATGTATCATTGGATAAGTTATTCAGGTTTCTCTTCATCTGGTGCCAGAGAGTTGTCATCATGTATGTGCATTAGTAGATTAGATTTGCATACTTCTTTACTGGTTGCAGCCGACCATCACATGGTCTTATGCATCTGCTAGTGTGGTCACTATTCTCCATATTCACCCAATATTAAACTATGAGTAGTTGGTGGTCTAAATCCTTGTAGTCTGGGGGTGTTCACACATGTCTAGAGTCAAGCAAAGTAGAAGTGGTTATCTAGCTTGGACAAGCATCATTCCTTCCATTCATCCATTTGCAACATTAAGTTGAATTTATATGTTACCAGGCATCTCCGAGCTACAACCTAGGAGAGTTTCTTGGAATCCTAACAACACCCACAACCTTGGCTGAGGTGAAAAAGGTCATGAAGTCCTAACAAGGTTATGTGGACATCACATGGATGGTGATGTGGATTTATAGTTGATGTGGCACCTACGTGGCGTGACACTTGGCAGGTAGAACTAACCCTATTAGAGGGCCAAAGAGTCAAATTTTGGATGACACATGACATTGAGGATTCCATGTGGTAGAGTGAAATCACCCTCATGTTAGAAAGGAGTACATGAGACAGGTGATGTGGTGTTGTATGACATGAACACTAGGTGGCACCATGGGTCATGCCACATTAGAGGTGAAAGGAGGTGTGATGTTAATTTCTGGCATCAAGGAATGGGAAAGTTTCCATTCATGCCTCTTGTCTAGTGTCAATGTTGTTTGTAGCACTATTGGGATATGAGCACAGTCTGTATAAAAACAAACAAACAAACAAAAAACCATCAAATGGAGAAATTCCCATTAGCTAACATATAACACCAAGTGAATTTTAGACCCCCCTGTTAATTGCCAAGAAGGTAGGGGCGCACGCAATAAACATAGGCTACCATCTACCGAGGCCACATGACACAAACCAAAATAGGGGTAAATGCATAGAGTTTAGTCACATAAGTTACAAACTGTTGACCCCTCCCCCCTTGTTAACTGTTAGAAAGACAAGGGGGCCCATAATTAATATAATCCATTGACCTAATGTGATCGAATGCGCCAAGGCTTTGAGCTGCAAGATGTTAAACATTGTCAAATGGCATTGATGAAGAGCATTAAATGGTAAACTATCAAGAAGATGACATAAATGTTTATGTCTTTTCACGTAGGTTTTGGATGGTATTCTAATCCATGGTAAATTCATTGGTAGTTAATGGATTTTGTAGGATATATATTGTATTGTAATACTATACAAAAAATATATATTAAAAAATCTTGTTGATTTTCCTGGTTTCAGGTTTGCAAGATAAAATATTTGTGTTAATGTGTGTTTTCCATTTCATTTTTTTTGTTTTATTAATAATATGTATGCAACAATTTATTGTGCAAGATTAAAACCTACAAAAATTACATTGCACCTACATTTTGATTTTGCATTGAAGATGTGTAATAGTCCTAAATAGCCTAAAAGCAAGGAATTATATGTATGTAGATATATCTATCAAACATCTTCAAGTATTTGTGTGTGTGTGTTGTGTGTAAGAATATTATAATCTTCACAAAAATGTGGATGTTGATAACCTCGTTTTTTGAAGTTACATAAAAATGTGTTTTGTGATTTCTTTTGACCTAGATTATAAGGGGTATTGATTTCACAAAATTTGTTTAGGATTTAAACATGCATTATACTTTTGCACCATCCATTTATGTATGTGTTGTAGCAACTATAACAACGCTAATTATTTTTTACAAGAGGAAAATTTAGAGCTCCCTCATTCAAAAATCTAAGACATCTATGTAACTTAGAACCTAATATCATTCTTCATACCCTTGAATTGCAATAAATGAGGAGGTTATAACTTAGAAGATTCATGAAATTTGAAGAGCATGTCACAACTCCTCATTGCATCACATCCCTTATATTACATTTCATCGCAACTTTTCAATGTGTCACAACCTTGCATTGGAAACTTCCATTGAAAATATTCATGTGATATCACAATTAATGTACATTTCATGCACGTCCAGGGTGAAATTGATATATAAACACCCCCCCATCTATTTAATTTTCACCATGTTAAATTGTTGCAAGCCTCCCTTGCTTACTTGCACTATGCCATTTGGTAATGTATCATTGTTTCCCGAGTTTATGTCATGCTCCCTAGAGTTGTAACCTTTGTTCAACATTTTAGGTTGTTATTGCACATCTTATTCTTACTTATTTTTATTAGTAAACTGTATGTGTTACCCTATTTTTTCACAATTATTCATATTTCTAACCCTTTTCCATCCACCTTATACATATAAACATGGAAGCACCTTAATAGGATTCAACACCTAGCTATTTTTTATCATTCCTTGTTTCCAACATGTCATAGTTGTGCATTGTATCGATCCATTACTACCTTGTGCATTGCATAGTGCACATCGCACTTTGATGATTCATCATGTAGCATATTTTTTTATCAGTCTAAGTCTTAGGGTTGTGTGATGACACAAACCCTTTGCATGACATGTAATGAAGTTTTGTGATGTGATACATAGTCATATCGCAATCCATCCCCGCATCATACCACAATCTTGGTTGATGGTATGATTTCTTGACTTACACCATAACACATCTCCTAGCCTTAGACTGCATTCCTTTTTTGCCTTCAAGTCACTTTTTAGCTTTATAATTTATTTTCTCTAATGAATATCATTGATCTTCCAATCTCAGTTGATTTGGAGTACTTCAACATATCATAATTTAAAGATATGACTCCTCCCAAGAGAAGACCTAGAAAAGCCCTTGTGGAGGAAGAATCCAAAGAAATTCCCATCGCATTAGTGCCCACCTATGTTGTTACAAATTTTGATATTGGTAAGTCAATTTCTCTCGATTGGTCAAAACTCTACCATCTGTTTGCAAGGACAGAATATCCTGATGGGGAGGAAGACATCATAGTTTACCAAAATTTCATAAAATAATGGATGCATAAAGTGGCTCCTCACCCGATAGTTTTTTCATGCGGTGAGACCATATAATGGGTGGTCAAATTCATTAATACCAGAGATATGACTATTATATATAGTTATGGCAATGCAATTGCTGCACTCACATATCCTTCAATCACTGATTACTACAAGTTGTCAAAACACCAGATTGCATTCTCAATAACTTGGTACAACAAGTTTAGTTTGAACAACAAAGATATGTTAAGGGGTTGGTGGAAATACCCCAACAATTTCAAAAGCAAGCCAGAGAATAGGAATAAATCAAATTCACTTATAAAAGCATATCAAATGGTCACAACTATGTGTTGCAAGTTGTATAGCAGAGCAATAATAGAATTCTTTAAGGAAAGTTTGGTCCCACTCACGTACACATGTGCTCATGATCCCAAGTCATATTTCATTGGGTAAAAATCATTGTTGCAGTTATATAGGCCAATGTGAAAGATGCTTAGAATCTAGAAGAAGGGAAGCAACCCAAATTTTCCATGGTTTCTTATTTGTTTAACCACATATGTGCCATGTGTGAGTTTGAGATGATGGGGTGGAGGTGGAATCTAACTTTGTATATTAAACCAGTGCAGATTTACTACAAGGAGTTGTGGGATAGCCAACATAGAACATCATACACAAATATAGTTGAAGGCTTCATCTCACCACTTTTTTGTATTCTATTTGATCATGATTCACCATGCATGGCTAATCGTGCTAAGGAAGAAATGCAAGAAGTTGTTGATTGGATCAATCCACCAAAATTGACATATATTAGAGTATTTGGCTCGTGGAAACCACCACACCAACTCCCATTGTTTGTGAGTCACTGATAAGATAATTTTATAAGCAACTACATATCAGGTAATCGTCAGTGGCAATGGCATGCTAGTATGATTGAAGAAGGAACCATGGCCTACATATTCATTTTATGTAGGTATGTACAATATAAAGAATTACAAAGAAGAATAAGCAAAAGTTGGTGACTTGGATCATTTAGAATTTGGAGAGCTATACTTCCAAAGGTATCACCCAAGGGGTGTGGTCTCAACAAATTTCCCTGAATGTAATTGTGAATGGTTTTAGTCATTGCAAACCAAGAAAGATGAATAAAGATTATAAAACTACTACAATGTTATAGAAGCCTTGGATATAACAAATGGATCTGATCCTGCGGTAAGAGAATCTTCAAAAAGAAAAGATATGAAAAATAAGAAATTTACACACAAAAGGGAAACAGAAAATAAGTTGCTAAGAAAGAAAAGGAGAAGAAATGAAAAGAAGATATTAAGTTAAATAAAGATAAAGAGAAAAAAGAGGAGGAAGAACAAAAGGCAAGGGTAGAAAGAGAGATTGCAAAAGAAGGAAGAAGAAAAGAAAATACAAGAAGAGGAGCAACTTCAAAGAGAAACATTGGAAAAACAAGCCCAAGATGAGGCCAAGTTGAAGGAACAACAAGAACAAGAAGCCCAAAATGCAGGAAATGATGGTTTGTCTACCATGGATATTGATCCAACAACCTCAGATGCCACACCATTAACAAGAGGCCATTTTCTTATTGGGGAGATGGGAATCATTGTAAAGTGATGATAATCGAGTTATGAAATTGGAAAGTTTCCTATTTGACAGGGATACCAATCAGATTGTCATGGAGAGGAGGAAATATTTACCCCAGGAACCAACAAATTCCATGTTAGTGACAACGAAAAGAAACATAATACCTAACACTTTAGATAATTTGTTGGCCATAGCCTCAATCAGGGCAACCTTTTCCCTAGCAATGGAGAGGAATATTGAACATTTAATGGGAAAGGTAAAAGAGCAAGATAAGAGCTTGAAGAAAGTGCATCATGAAATCGAGAGGCTTTGGAAGGAAAATCATGACTTCTTGGCTTCAAGCTCTTATGATAATAATTATCAAAGTGCAACACGAGAGGTGAATAAATCATTAGAATACATTGTGAAGCAATTGTACCAAGAACTAGGGAAACTCCAAAAAGTGGTTACCATACTCATCTCAATTCAAAGCATTGCTATAAGGAAAGGTGTGCAACTCAAAGACACCTTGTCAACGATTGCTATGATGCATGGATGGAGTATGAAATTCCATGATTCATCAAAATCATTACCAAGAAAAGGTGAACTAAGTTGGTAAGAAGATAAAGATGAAATTAGACTCACCATCTGAGCACAAGAAAAGATTGAAAATGATATTATGAAAACTATGAACATTTATCAATATCATGACATCATAATTGAGATGCTAATAAAATCTCATAAATTTGTCTCCATTAGAGCCCAAGGAGAGGTGAGGCCTAAGCAGGTTATTGAACAAGAAGTACATGCAATGGTTCTTGCATGGCAACTAGCATTTACAGGGAAAAAACAAACAAACAAAACCACAAAAAAAAAAAAAACAAAAAACCAAAAAACAAAAAGACAAAAACAAAACAAAAAACAAAAAACAAAAGAACAAAAAACAAAAATAGAAAAACAAAACAAAACAAAACAAAAACAACTCAAAACAAAAACAAAAACAAAAAACCAAAGATGCATTGACACAACATCTGGTGGAGCCCATTAAGGTGCATACCATGCTCGCTTTGTTATTTCACAAAATCCAAGATGATTTGAAGACAATGGCATCTAATACTTGTGAATATGAAGTCATTAATGAAGGCTTAATTTAAAGTGTGTGTGTATATATATATATATATATGTATGTATGTATGTATGTATGTATGTATGTATGTATGTATATGTATATATATATATATACACAATAGACTATAAGGCTTGGCACACTTATATGACCCAAGAGTTACAAATCCAAGTGAAACTCTTGCCAATTTTGGGGATGAGCTCAAGTTAGATGTTTTTTTTATTCAAAATATTATTCTGGAGTTTTAATGTAATTATGTAAAATAAAACAAAAACAAAAAGGAAAATAAAGTGAATTAGAAATTAGACATGAGGGTAGGCGAAAAGTCATGGAAGGTGAAAAGTCACCTCACTTTTATATAAATATAACCTTCTAGCAAGGAGAAAAGGATTTTAGTTTTTGGACTCTTGGGGGATTTATGAAAGGGAGAAGCTTGTAATCACCTTAAGGACTAGTTTAAGTTTTATGCACTCCCACTATTGGGATTCTTGAAGATACTTTATGATTTGGCATTGATTGTTTTGCTCTAATATTTAGAAGCATGAAGGGCCACGACAAGAATTTTGTTATCACATGTTATCGATTGTTGTAAGACATTTATTTATTTTTTAGTTAGTATATAATTGTTGTATATTTGTGGCATGTTAATGAAAGTATTTTTTTAGTTGTAAACTCTTATCATTCTAAGAATTTCTTGCTGATTTTTACATGTTTATGTTCGTTGTTGATTGCAAATTGTTTCACAATTAATAACTAGTATACTTCAGTCATCATGTATCTTAAGTAGAGATCGATATCACTCTTTATTTGAGATTCATGCTTATGATAAACATGTTGTAGCATTCCTTGTAAAACTTCATTTAAATTATTTTCATTGAAGTTGATTTACTCACCTTGCATCAAGGGCTTGATTTGGGTTTCCCTTTCATACCTCATTCATCAAAAATTCTAATATTCGCAAAAGCATAAGATGGCAAGCAAACCAAAAAATTGGATGGGACTCTCATCCCAATTGAAATGAAGCCTAATTGGGGCCTCATACTAGAGAGATCCCCTTAAAATTGTAAGTGGTACAATCAGCCTCGTTAACAGTATGCCATAGACCAAAATGTGTATGGAACCATGATTAATGAATTGGGAATCTATTAATCTCATGTATAAGTTAGGGTATTGTTAGTAAATATTTGTTTGGTTACACCTATATGACATGGAATTTATTAATCTCATGCATAAGTTAGCGTATTGTTAGTGAATATTTTTTTGGTTACACCTATATGACATGTATAAAATAGAAACCATCCAATAATGTGACTCTTGAATCCATCTGCATGGTAGGAGACAGCAGTGTGATGGCTTACATACACTAAGGTTATGTTAGCAAATGAATTGTTAAATAAAAGCAATAATAATGTATTTGTTGTAGCGATTTATTTATGTATCCATTAAATGGTTTGAGTATAAGATCATGAATTGAAGGAGAGAAGGCAGGAATCAAAAGATAAAGTAACATGGTAGTGTCACACATAGAAAAAAACGAGATATAGATCAAAAGATAAAATAACATAGTAGAATATGGTATAAGACAAATTTCATAATTACAATTCAAAAACTATAAAAGGGAGGGGCATCAGTAAGGCATTAGTGAGCTATCAACATCCTTAATTAGAATGCCCATTATGTGATTGAGGGGTTATATTTCTTTAAGAAAAGAAAAAAAGTATTAAATATTTTCTTAATATTTGTTTTTTTTAATTTATTAATATTTATTCATTGAAATATGTAAAAATGGTATGCTATAGATTTTTCAAAATAGTAAAAATCAATTTATATGAAAAAATAAAATTATTGAATTATTTTTAATTTTTAATTTTTAATGTATCTACATTTATCATCAAAGTATGGGTTACACGAGTGTTCTTCAATATTAACTTACAAGAAAAAAAAATTGTTGGAAAATAGGTTTAAAATAGAATCATTACCTTATATTTATTTTAGTTTTAGTCAATTTGGATAAGATTGTTTTCAAATTGAAAATTTTGGATGGATCCCAGTAATATTACAAGAACATGAATTTTAGATGTAGAATGTTGGTAAGCCATTTATGAATCCTATCCAACAACACAAACCTAATTGGAGAAAAAAAAAATAAGAGGAAAAAATAAAAAACAATAAGTATCAGAAAATAAACCTCCAAGGCAAGTCCAAAATATCATATATCCATAATATCAAGTTACCCACACAACCCCACCTCACCCCACTCACTCCACCAATAATAATAATTCAAGTCTCAACCCACCCTCAAATGATAATGATGTGCATATAACATTTGTGACTTTACATATAACATTTGTGCCTCCCATACCTTTCATGTAATGGTCCCAATTGAAAATATCTCCATTGAAATGAAAAGGTATTATGAATTAGATAATTTAAATTTAAATAGAGAAATATATTATCTATCGCTTGAAAGAAACAATAATTTCATAGTGAATTACTTCTCTATCCATTTATATTAATGTTGAGTAAATTCAAAGGAATTATTACATATTCAAGGTTATGATTCAAGTTTACGAGAATTACATTGCACTGCGTTTTGAATTCACTTTAAAAAGGTGCGCTAGTCACAAATGACCTAAAATAATGCATTATAGGGATGGAATATAAATACATAAGAATTAAGAAAATATGAAAATATTGGAATCTTCACAAAAAGGTGCATGATGATTTCGTTGAATTTACCATAAAAGAATGTGTTTTGGATATCTTTCGGCTTGTATTATAAGTGTAAATGGGTATTTATTAGTCCCTGCCGGAGGTAAGTAGGGATTATAGTAATTGAAATGATGGCATTTATTATTTATTTAAGTTGCTTACTATGATGAATAACAAGTTATGATGGCAAATAACTGAACTTTTTCACACAAATTAGTTTGATCATCTTATTTGGCCTCTTCTTGAGACAGGGAGGCTAAAAGCATATGTTACATTCATCTTTTCGCTTCTCATTTGGAAATTTCGCTTTGCATCTAGAGAAAGAGGAAACTAATGCTAACATTAATTGAAAACATTAAATGTTATATCCATGAGCCTAGCTTGAAATCATTCCCGGCTTAAAAAAAAACAGTGTTCACCGCTTTTCTACATGTACATGGCCACTACTTTTCTACATGTATGTGGCCATTGCTTTCTATATGTCTTTCTATTGGAAGCTTATGTCTTGTACACCTACCACCGGATGCCATACATGTCCATCTGTCGAAGGCTTCTATCTTGTATGCCTAGCACCGCTTCAATCTAGGTGCCATACACTGTAACAGTTGTCCCTGAGCCCTCTATCCTCATGCCAGAAGTAAATAAGAAAAAAGAACACCTCGATACTCTACATTAACAAGAAATAATTCTCTTAGATAGTTGGATACTCTACATTAACAAGAATTCTTTTAGATAGTTGGAATAGAAGAATAATTTACTGGAATAGCAAGTTATTCCAAAACAACTTAAGGGTGGAATATGTTATCACTCAAATTTTCCCAGAAGTTGTAAGAAGGGGAAAAGGGTCCAAGGTAACCACAAACCAATCTTTTAGATACAAAATCTAGCAAATCTGCATCCAGAGAGGGCTCTCTCTTTAAATTTTAGCTTTGTTTTATAAGGTTGTAGGCTAGTTATTAGAGCTTGGGGTTTTGTTTGAATTTGTTGGTGAAGTTCAATAACAGAGGGGTAGAACTGAATAGTTTAGTCCATTGGGCTAAAGGACTCAAGGAAAATGGCTCAACTGGATTTGGTTTCTCAATAAAGGATGGCTTCACAGGGCAAGATAGCTGAACAGGGAGCAAATAGAGACTTAAAAAGATGGGATGGACTTAAAGGGTTAAAGGGCAATTAAGAATCCTTCAACATGCTTCAAGAGAGTAGAACATGACTAACCATCAATAAAGAGCAATTAAGAATTCTTTACTAAATGATTAAAATGAATAAGCTAGGAAACAAGAGCAATTAAGAATTCTTTACTAAATGATTAAAATGAATAAACTAGGAAATAAGAGCAATTAAGAATTCATTGTTTATGCTAGTTTAGAAGAAAACATTGAGAACAAAAATGATTGAAGATAGATTGCACTTAAGCACTTTCTGAATTATTCTTTTTCGTTTTAATATTCATATATAGAACATAATGAATATAATAAACCAGAAAACATTAACACATGAGATATAAGATACTTATTTGTTCGATGTCCAACACATGAATCCTATAAAAAGTCCTTTACATCAATCCTTCACCCAGCCAGCCATGAAAAATTTGTCCAACAACACTTTTTATTCCAAAATAATCAGTTTTACAGCAATGTCAAAAAATCCACCCTCAATGCTCCGAATGGGGGTTTATTTATACAAAAAAACTTTACAATGAAATATCTCATAACAAAGTGAGATATAAACTGAGATGACTAATCATATTTTACAAGAAAATAGGGCCAGATGACTTCGTAGATGACACATAAGGCAACCGAATGGTTTGTTGTCCCTATTCTTAAGAGTGTGCTGGAGTTAGGCCCTATGATTTGGCCTCTTGCTATCCTTGGTGTAATTCTGTGTTGGCTACTCTGTTTTTATCCTCCTACTGATACACTTTACCTGCATCTGATACTCTTTACCTATTTGATCTCTATTCATCCTCTTTACCTTCATTGACTGTGGTAAAAATCAAAATTTACCTTTTACTAAGGATAAATTACAAAATTTCAAGCATTTATTCCCACCATTTTGGCTGTGGTATTCTAGTTTTTTCAAGATTTCTGAGGGTTTCATTTGTTTCTGTGTATCTGAAAAATGTAGGCTGAATTGGGAACAAGTGTTTCAGTTCATGCTCGACATAGAATAAGTTCTCTAGGTTGTCATAGAGAACTCTGCCTATAGGGAGTGCTTTTATTCCTGATACACTTGTTGATGAACTTGCTTGATTACCTGCATATTGATTCAATTTATCCACTAATCTTTATGCCTCATTAATCGGTCATTAATCACTAAAGGACTGGGTAGCCCTTTATTCTGCAAAATGGCAAATTTCTCCATAAAAGCTTTAATCTTTGCCTGCATGTCATGACATCTTCTTTCTAAATTTTGCATCAAAGTTCTTTTGGTTAATACCCTTTTAATTTCCAAAATGGTTTCTATTCTGTTTGTAATGCCAATTTCTTCAAGGTAGTCCTTGTTCTTAGTATTCAAAAAAATTATGAGCCTATTGGCTTCCTCAGGCATTCTTCCTAATTCTGCTCTTTTCCTTTGGATTTCTTCTTGGGCTACCTTTACTAGATCAATCTGCTCAAAAATTACTTGGATGGATGGCCAAACATCATTTATGGATTGAGTGATGTTGGCCCAAAGAATTTTCTTAATTTCTTCCAGAGGCTTGTCAAAAGTAAGATCATTTTCTAATGATTTCACTTTATTTTCTAATCCTTTAATCTCTCTTGTTTTTTCTGCAACGTTTATCTTTGAGAGATCGTAGCTTCGTTCCAGTTTAGCATACTATTCTTTTACCTTTTTTAGCTCTGAAACTTGTAGTCTCATGTCCTCCATTGACTTTATAATTCCTCTGTGCTCAAATTGGCACTGCTGCCCTGTGCTAGTCCTATTGTTCCTGTTGTTGTTGTACCTGTGACCACCTCTTCAACTCTTCTTCTTAAATCCATCAACTCTTCTTCAGATTTTTGTTTGATGATCTCAGCAGTCCGTGGATGCCTTGAAGGAGGCAACTTTAGCTGCTTTCTCAAGGCAGCAGTATCTTCATCTTTCTTTTTGATTAATGCTTCTACACCCTTCAAATCTTTGGGATCATTTTCCAATCCAATAATTATTTCTTCTAAAGACTTGATTCTATTATCTTTAGCCTAGGAGGAGGCTTTCTCCAAGTGTAGTTGGGCAGTTTTGTTATCCAAAGAATTTTGTAACCTATGGGCCATCATTCCCTTTCCAGTCAAGGTTGAAAAAATCATTTCTCCAGTTTGTTTATGCAATTCAATCTGATCCATAGGATGAATATCCTTTGCCATGATCTCCAAATTTGTTCTGAGATAATCTGTTGTTGATTGAGGTTGTTGCACTTTAGGCTTGAAGTAGTTCATTATCATTTTTCCCTCTTTAATATCATAGACTGACATTAATCTCTGTTGATTTGTGGGGGCCATTTTCAAATATTAATTGTAAATTTGAAGCCTCAATGGATCATTCCTGGATTTTATTTCTGTAAATGTTTTCTTGATATCTAAGGCATCTTTCCCTGGTAGCCTGAAATATGATACCTCTGCACTTTGCTACCTTTCTAGCTCTTGTCTCTATGAGCTAGTGGATGTTCCTCCCACTGGAAAAGTATGCTGGCTATCCACTCCTTCTTTCCTCTAACTATTTTTTGTCTCTTCAACAAATTCCTCCTCTAAAAGGGGATTTAACCTTTGCCTTTTTGTAACAGGTTGCTCTGAGGGTCCACTGGCAGGGGTAGCTACTTCCATGTCTTTCTTTTTATTCCTTTCCTCATTCAGAGGAGTCTGCAAGTTTGGATTTCCTTGTACATTGGTTTGAGTTGGAGGAGTTGGCATTTGGGACTGTTCTTTGGAATCTTTAGGCTATTTTGACATTCTAGACTATTTTGTGGTTTGAATGCTTGTCTCTTATGACTTGCCTTTTGATGTTCCTGTGGCTGGCGTGTTAATTTCCTGTGGAGGTAGCTGAGAGGTTCCAACAATAGATGCACCAATTCCTGATCTTTGTACCTGCCCAAAAGAATCCAGGTCAAATGTTTTCTCAAAATCTTTCATAACATTCTCAATATGACCTGTTCACTATCATTTTCTACTAAGGTCCCTTCTCTCCATTCATACATATTTGTAAACTGTTCAATCTCTGGGATCCTATGGTGAATGTATGGTGACAATATGTTCTTCATTCTTCTATCACATATAAAGTTGTTAGAGTCATATGGTATCCACCCAAAACTCTTTTGTAACTTAAGATGATCTTCTAAAATTATTTCATCTTCTCTCCATGCCTCCCTGGTATTGCAAACAAAAGGTCTTAGCTGATTCTTGATTCTAAGCTGAGCTTTCTTCTTGGCATTATAAAAATGGAATAGGTCTACATTTATCATTTTCCTAAAATATTCCAATGCAAAGAGTCTCATTGGAACATACTTTGGTATCTTAAAAGGGCAGAGTTCACACCCATAGATCCTGATTTCTGAATGGTTCTTATATAGGTACCAATCACCTATCATGTACTGCTTGGAGAGCTGGAGGATCTTCTTCATATCACCATTGATCTTAGGAGGGGAAACTCCTGTCAATAAAGTGGTTGCTGTATGGACAAATAGATCAATTAACTCATTATAGGTGTAAGGGGTCTCAAGGGATTTATGGAAAATGGGACTCCAGAATATGATAGACCTGGGATTTCCTTTGGTGTCAAGCTTCCTGACAAGGAAAGGGAAGTTCTCTGATGGATAATACAACATAAGATGATAGATGAAAGTTGTATACTTAAAGACTCCCTCATTGTCCAGTCTTAAGAATTGATCATGAATCTTATTAGCAATATAGGAGGCATAGTCATACTTAACAGCAGGTGGTTGTCCAGGAGTAAAAATTGACAACAACACTAGGGTTACCTCATCAACATATTCACTAGTGTTAAATACCATAACTAAAGATATCATATCTACTATAAGTCTACACATATATGTGAAAAAGGTCTATACATAAGGAGGTGGGCCCTTGGGCTACTGTTTTTCTAACATGAAGGTCTGACAGATGCGAATGAGTTCTGATTATGGTAATTCAGTGGATTTCTCAAGTAAATATCCCATAGAAAGGGGAGTGAGAGCTTGACAAGGGGAAAATTGTAACATTTCATTAATGGATGTAGCTATTATGGGGAAGAGAACTATTTAACTTGGGGACATAACAGTTCTACAATTGGGGTCATAGTTTGCCTGGCATTGATGAATTAGATCAGGGACAACATGAACTGAGAGGAGAAAATACCTCGGAAGGTTGGATTCTCAAAGTTCCAGGATGTCTGAGTCGTTTAGGTAGTTGTCTCTGGCTTGGCAAAAGACCTTAAGGTGATTCTGGTTAGTTGATAGGTCCTTTATTTAGAATTCTTTATCTGCAAGAGGCAGATAGTCTAGGTCCTTATGAGGGGCATTGATAGGTGCGACATTCAAAATAGCAGGCGTTTCCATTTCTGGTTCTTGTGGATTCAGAAAAGGAATTTGGGTTTACTGTGGAAAATAGGCAAAACAGCAGGTTTATATGGTAAAACACAGACTGAATTTGTACTGAATTTGGCCTTTCTCTGTGGAATATACAGTGAAAACCTAAACTTGCAAGGTTTCGGCAGAAATCAGATAACTACCTGTATTTGGGGATGAACAGTGCAATGACAGGTGTTGATGGTGGATAATAGGTTCAGGGATGCGTTGGCTGCAAGTTCTTCAACAAGGTGGTGGTTGGAAATCTTGGGTAGTTGACTTAGATGTTCTTTGCATGGGAGCGCAAGTTGAAGTACAAAACAATGAAAATGATGTTTTATTTGTTTTATTTAACAAAGTCAAGGTTGGCGGGGGTTTATTTGTTATTCGGGTGGATGACGTGCATGGGAAATCACATTTTGTCGTATACGGAGGGCGGTAAGCGGTATGGTGTCGCACCACTTTTGGGGTCGAGCGGTATTCGGTCGGGAGCCAGCAATTCCACTAGTTGTTTGACACGTGGTGGAGGTACGGGGTGGAAACCGCTTGGCGATCGCGCGTCAACGCGCAGTCACCAAGGGGTGCACGATATGGATAATGATCGTTGGATGAGGGAAGCATGATCAGATGACTGACGGGAGGCGCGATTGGATGGGTTTTAATATGAGCGGGCCCGACACAATTAAAAATTAATTAATCGGATTGGGGTTATGTGATTGGTTGGGGGGTTTCTTAATTAACCGTGAGGGTTAATTAATCCCGATTAATGCAACGAGGGATTGGGCTATTAACTAGTTACGGGTTTACTAGTTAATCCTAGTTCAAATGTACTTATGGTTATAATTAACCAAAGGGGCGAGATATATAACATTTTGGGATTTTTATATATATTTACATATTACGCGAAAGGGTGAAATTGTGTGGGATTTATATAATACTTAGGTTAATAATTAATATGACATGAAATGTAAAAGTGCTAAGTAAAAACGTCAAAATGGGTATTTAAACTTAGGCTTAATGTGGAAAAAGGGGTTTTTATATAATATTGCGAATTTTTCCTAAGTAAAATGGGATTTTCCTTAGGAAAAGACTTACGAAATTAAATGAATGGTTTATGGATGATTCTAAGTACTTAGGCTTTTTAAATTATTGGGCTGAGGGTCTGGTCCCTCCAGAAGTCAGAGAAATGCTCTGAGCCCCTCCAATCTAGCAAATACCTTAGTGCTTAGGAGAAATTAGTGAATAATTAAGGAAACTGAGAAGAGGAGTTAATCATTGTGACTTTGCTTTGCTTGTGATGTCTTCAATGTAGTGTATACCTTTGCCTTATGATGAAAAATGAAAGATTAATACATTTAGAGACATTATTCATCACACATAATTCTGTAACATCAACTACCTACCCTACCTACTTAAACCTAACATTTTTTCTTCTTTATTAGGGTGCACTTAAACTAGCAAACCCTCTTCAACTTCCTTTTCTTTTACATAATGATTTCTATATAAATCTACACGTATTACATCCAAGGGCTCAGATTAAATTGTTGAGCTCCTTTTTATTTACTCTACTTATCTACTTATCTGCCAAGATTACATTGTTTGGTCAGATATTTATTCCCTATTTCTACAACATGAAATTGAAATATGAATTAGACAAGTTTAAACAGTTTGACTATTCAAGAATTGTGGCATGAGTGACAAGCTACACACAATTATTTATTACACAAAAGTAAACAGTAGTGGCATTTAAACCTACACACTTTCCTGGTATTTTTTGTTTGGGATTCATTTTCTTTCATTTTTGACCATCTTTATTCTTTTTTACCCTTTGATTTTTCTTTTAGGGTATACCCTCTTTACATTTTTTTATTTTTTTATTTTTTTATTTTTTGAAAATATGGTAAAGCTTTGCAACAAGAAAAGGTATGAACATATTACATAGCTCATGAAGTCAATCATGACATACGACACCTATTGGTATAGGGGCCTAACAGTGGCTCCACTTGGGGATGGCTTTTCTTGGTGAAAAGTCAAGAACAGTAGATCAGATGGCCTTTGAATGACTTTGATTGTATTCTGCAATCTTCTTTTTCCTGTTGCTTTATTATAAGTATGACAATGATACTTCTGAAGCTTAGGGCCTTCTCTTCAGGCTTCAACTCCAAAAGTCACTATCCAATCAAAACTGTGACATTACAAAGGATATAGTATGTACAAGTTAATCATCATGGTAAACTTAATAGGTAGGATCAAAGTAATGTTTTATCATTCGACCATTGACCGGTCCTTCTTCTAATGTTGTACCATCCAAGTTCTTCAAATAATATGTATTGTTTCCTTGTAGAGCATGGATAATGTATGAACATTTCCATAGGAAGTCAAACTTCCCATGTTTCCCCTTGTCCTCTCTTCTGGAATCCCATCTTAGCACTTTGTCTCCAGGGTGGAAGTCTTATGCTTTAGTTCTTCTATTAAATATCTTTTTGAGCTTTTCCTGCCATATTTGGGATTTCTGATACACTTCCTCTCTGGTCTACTGTAAGTTGATGGTCTGATTAATCGTCCTTTGGATATTGGGTTCCACTTGAGCTTCTTGAAGTAGTTTCATAACAGGAACTCCCAATGATGAAGGGAATGCTGCCTCCATGCCATAGACTAATTCATAAGGACTAGTGCTAATGGATTTCTTGGTAGTAAGCCGGTCTGCCCATAGTGCATTTATCAGTTTCTTTTGCCAAGTCTTTTTATTTTCTTCCAACAATTTCTTGATAATATTGATAAGGCTTTTGTTGGATGATTCAGCTAGTCCATTTCCTTGTGGATAATAGGTTGTGTAATGGCATAAGGTAATATGGTATTTATTACAAAAACTTATCATCTTTCTTGATTTAAAAGCTGTAGCATTATCTGTTATGATTTTTGTGGGGCAGCCAAATCTGGATAATATGTTGGTTTCTAGGAAACCTATGATTACTATATCTGTGGCCTATCTGGAAGGTATGGCCTCTATCCATTTGGTAAAGTAATCAGTGGCAGTAAGGATCCATTTATGTTGGTCAGAGTAGGGGGGGTGGATTTCTCCAATTAAGTCAAGACCCCATTGTTGGAATGGTTTTTCAGTAGAGATGGGTTTCAGGGGTAAAGGTAATATTTTTCTCCTACCCTCAAAAATTTGGCATTTATGGCAAGAGGTAACAAATTTTTTCACATTAGAAAACAAGGTTGTCCAATAGAAACCAGCCCTTAAGATCTTATCAGCAATCGTTTCCAGTGGAAGTGTCCACCACAGTCTCTTGCATGAAAATTTTGAAGTGTCTTGTCAGCTTTGTTCTTTAGTAAACAATTCAATAAGATTCCTTCATGATTTTTCCAAAAAAGAGCACTATCTAAAATGCAAAACTTTAAAGATTTCATCTTTAAAAATCTACTTTTTTTTTCTGGACAACCCTGGAGGAGCCTGCAGGTTTTGTAACACATAGATTATATCAGCATACCAAGGTGAATCTAAAAATGCCTAGCTGATTTGTGGAGTCACCATCTCCTGTTCGTCATCCAGTTCATTTATATCCAGGGCTTGAAAATTTGTTTTTTCCATGAGTTTGGCAAATCCATGTCCTTTTATCAGTTTTGTAGTTTTATTTCAATATCATATTCTAATATGATAGCAATCCATTTACCTCTTTTTCCCTCAATTCCATCCTAAGTCAGGATGTCCTTAATAACAGTGTTTGGTACATATGCTACCACATGGGAATACAATATGTAAACTCTAAAGTCCTTAATTGCTTTAACAAGTGAAAATGCCTGTTTTTCCATGATTTTGTATTTCAATGATATATCTCTAAGTGCTTCACTAAAAAAGGCTATGGGTTTCTCACATCCTTGGTTATCCTTTTGTAGCAAAACAACTGCTATAGTGTGCTCTGACGCAAAAGAAAAAATTATGAAATTTCTATCAAATTGGGGACTTGTAAGGACCGATGTTCTGGTCAAGGCCATTTTAATTTCTTCAAACGCTTGTTTGGCTTCTACTGTCCATTATATACGTGAATCCTTTCTTAACATATTATTAATTAACCCAATTAATTCTGCTAAATTAGATATGAATCTTCTCAAAAAGTTTATCTTTCCTAAGAAAGCTTGAAGTTCTTTGATACTTCTAGGATAAGGTATCTGCAAAATTGCTTCTTTTCTAGTAGGATCAATCTGAATGCCATCCTTTGAGATAATTTGACCTAAGAGCTTACCTTCTTCCAGACCAAATAAAGACTTTTTGGGATTTAAAAAGATACCATATTTTCTGCATTTGAGAAACACCTGTCTGAGATGATCTAAATGCTGCTTAACTGATTTAGAAAAAAAAGTTAAGTCATCTAGATATATGACAAGAAAATCATGAATCTCTTTAGAAAATGCAATGTCAATTGCTCTCTGAAAGTAGCTCCTGCGTTTTTAAGCCCAAAAGGCATTTTAATATACATAAATGTGCCCCATGGTGTGGTAAAGGAAGTTTTTTCTTGATCATCAGGGTGAACTAAAATCTAGTTATACCTTGAAAATCCATCCAAAAGTGAAATCCTAGAAGCTCCCACTACCCTTTGCAAAATGTGATCCATCTTAGGTAAAGGGTAATTATCCTTTAAAGAAATTTTGTTTACTTTTCTCAGGTCTACACATAGTCTTATTTCACCAGTTTTCTTCCTAGTAGGTACTAAATTAGATACCACTCTGAAAATATTATAGGTGCAATTATCCCTGCCTCATACATACTTTTAATCTCTTTCTCAATTAGTGGTAGTAATATAGGGTTGATTCTTTTGAGCTTCTGTTTGAATGGTTTCTGGTCTTCCTTCAAAAGTATGGTATGCTAAATCGTTGAGGTATCATATGATTTCAAATCCTCATAACTCCGGGCAAAGACATCCTAGACTTCTATCATGAGTTCAACATATTTTAACTTTTGGTCAGGAGGTAAGGACTTTGATAGTTTTACCATTTTTGGATTTTCTTTTGTTCCTAAGTTATACTCTTCAATGTCTGCTTTTAGTGGTTCCATCTTTGGTTTCTTTGGAATGTCATTGGAATCGAAGAGGTCCTCTAGAGGAGTTAATCCCTTAGGCAGATGATTGTCTTTTAGATCAATGACTTCTGCTTCCTCTTCATTTATCTCATCAAGTTCCATCTGTTTTAAGTCTTGGACTTCCTGTTTGGTGAAAGTTGTGGGATGAAGCATTTGAATTGAACTATATTCTACAATGTTGGCATCTACTTCATCTATCTGTTTAGTAGCATCAATACCTATGTGACTATGAAAAAATTCACTATCTAAAGTCAGAAAGTTATTAATTTTCTCATCATTTTTGAAAACTTTCCAGTTCTTTACATTGTCGGGAATGGCTAGCCTATGCCTAATTTCAGCAGTGAACTGGTGGTTAGGCTCAAAAGGTAATTTACAAGTACTGGCAAACATGGCCAGACTATGAGCATGTAAGTTGTGCTTCCTGGATATTATTGCAAGTTGTTTTCCAGAAAAGTATTAAGAATCTCTATAATTGTTCCCCTATAGTATCCTAATCGAGAATCTCTAGTAAGGTACTTTCCTTTAATCTGATTAATAATTAATTCTGAATCACATATAACAGAAACTCTAATTGCTCCTAACCTTTTTACAATTTTAAGTCCTAGCAAATGACCTTCATACTCTACCATATTATTGGTGCATTTAAAATTCAGCCCGTAGGCATGGCCTTCAGCATGGTCATTTTCTAAGTTATGCACCCAAATTCCCCCCTGCCCCTAATTTATTTACTAAACCATCAAACTCTAAGTGCCAGAGAATTTCATGGACATAATCAGTGTCAGGGGTAGTGGGAATTTGTTTAGCTGGGGGTTTCAGTTTTTCATTCTCATCAAGTTTATCTTTGTCATCTGATTTGTCATTTATATCTGAGATTTCCTGGATCTGAACACTTGTTTTTCCTGTTTCAATTTCTTTTGATTCTACTATTAAAACTTGCTCGTTGTTGGCAGGATTTATTTTGGCATTATATAGAATAAATGAATCCATATCTGAGTGTACTAAGTAGATAGGGAAATTTTGTGGTTTCTCCTGGCTACTTACTACATATTTCATTAATGTCTCTCGATATAGCTTCTTAGGTTGGCTAAAAACAGAGATAGTAGCATAAGACATGTCCAACTGTAGTGATCCTTGGAGTTTAGCACCCCAGGACCTGGATAATAACATTCCATATTTTGGAGGAATATCTACTATTACTATATCCATCAATATTGTTTTAGCATGGTACTAAACTAAAGAAACACACAAGTCTTTTATTAACCCTAAACATCTCACTTGGCTTGAATCAAAAGAAAAGAGATCTTTATAAGGTCTAGTGATGTCAAGATCTAATTTATCCATTACAGACTTAGGCATTAAGTTGTGAGAGCCCAAAAATCAAACATGGCATTGTGGAGGATTTTGTCATGAATATTTAAGCTCACATAAAAGGGAGGAACACTTCCTTCTAGGTGTTTTCCATTTACTTCAGGTCCAAATATTAGTTCTGGTTGGTCATCAAAAGCATTTACAAAGTCTTCGGTTCCAGTGATTTTAAGTGACCTGTTGATTTGTTCTCGGTAGGCATCATAATTCGGACAGTGGAACAACTACCTTTAGTTTGCCTACTTCGGCTTCCAGATTGAAAGGTTTTTCAGTTTGAGCTTTAGTGTTTCGAATAGTTGGATTCTCTCTATTTTCTGGGTTTTCGATATTTTTTTCTTTTTCAGGAGGAGGGTTAGAATTTAAATTTTCTCCTTAATTAACTTCTGGAGGTTCTTCCATAGTTGCCTTAGAGGTAAGGGGAATGGAAGAGTCTCTGTTATTCTGTTGATTATCAGATATATCTTATATTATTGGATTAGAGGGGTTATTGTTAGGTCTAGAAAAAATTTGTACATGTGGAGGTAATGCTTTACCTTTGGCTTGTTGTTTTGGACCTTTTTGTTTGTTGTTATCAGAAACATCAATTCTTCTACCTCTCAAATTATATTGTTTGTGCACTTCGTAGATAGTTGTGTCATATCCCTCCCTGAAGTCAAATGATTCTCCTGACTGAGTTTGAAATTGTTTGAGAACATGAGCCTCTTGATCTTCTTGAGTTAAAAACACTTCTCCTTCATTGTTAAGTCCCATTAGATTTATCTGAGTATCCTCAGGAGGATCCTGGGAGCTGGAAGCTTCTATGTAATTCTCTTGGAAAGGGGTTCTAATGTTTTGATCAGGATTAGTTTTCCCAGTGCTTTGATTTTGGTTTTTTCAGAAATTGGGATTCCTCCCTATATTGGTTGGCTGACCCTCCCAAGGTGACTTTCTTTCTATGGTTTCTACTCTATCCCCTAGTCTTTCCATTCCTTTGATTATAGCATCTAGTTTCTATTCCACAGGTGAATATTCTTCTTTTAGTGGTATCCTTCTTTCACTTCTAACCTTGGCACGTTTTGACATCAAATTAGCTTCAACACTGACAGCTATACTTTGCATTTCTTTTGAAGTTCTAGGGGCTATTTCCCTTAGCTAAAAATCCATATCTGAATCAAATCCATCTGGGAACTTGATCAGGGCTAAATCAGGTGGCGGTCTGATGTTTTGAGAAATTGCATTGTAAACAACATTAAACCTAGTGCAGTAATCTTGCGCAGTTTTCTGAGTTCCTGTCTTAAGATTTTCATACTCTGATAAGATCTGCAGAGGATATTTCTTCTTTTCCCAATGATCTAAGAATCGTGTATAAAGGGCTTCTAGGTTATTTATGTTGTTTGCTCTTAGAGCCCTAAACCAAGTTCTGACTTCACCTGTCAAACTTTGGACAAATATCATCATTCTTATATCATCAGCATCAATCTCATATATTTCAAAATAGTCAGTGATTTTTTTGGTATGTTATTGAGCTGTGTAGGTGCCAGTGCCATCAAATTGAGTGATTTTACTTTGATAGTCTTGGGGCATGGCACCCAAGTTGGCAGGTGAATTAAGGGGGTATAGTTGTTTTCCATAGCTAGAGGTATTGATGAAACAACAGATGGGGTAGGGGTAACAATAGGAATGTGAGTTGTGGATGGAGGGGTAGTAGGAGGGGTTTGTGGTGGAGTAGTTTGGGGTTGAGGCATATGAGGGAAGGATGTGGAACTTACAGAAGCAACAGTAATTGTAGAGGGATCAAGTTTTCTTTCAGAAGTGATTTTAGATTGTATTGAATGTTGTAAATGTCTGTCAATTGAAACACTGACGGCTTCAAATTGTAATTCTTCAATAAATACAGGGTCTGGAACCAAGTGGATCAATTCAGACTCAGAAAATGTTACAAACAAAGAGGTTTCAAACTGCTCATCCAAGGGCTCGTCCTCAAGATAAACCCACTTTACAGGGCAAGATGTTGATCTATAAATAGGCCGATAACTAGCAGTACTTTCTTGACTTTCCTATCTCCTAAGAATTCTGGGAATCAGATTAGGGTTCTCAAACACAAGTGGTGGATTTGGGTCAGGATTTGACCTAGTATAGCGAGTCCTTTCTGAAGCCAGATTTCTTGGTTATGATTTTCTAAATTAATCTCAACATCTTTTATGTTTTCTTTAGGATTTTTGAGATTTGAGTTTAGAATAGTCCTTAAGATTTTTTTAATTGAGGAACTAGTTCATGTTCAGTTCATAAACTAGACCGGAGATAGATTGAAGCAGCATTCATCTACTTATGATCTTGCAAAGCAAGAGCAGTTCGAAGGCTACCTGGCTAACTTCAGACTTTGTCTGTAGTTTATAAAGTAAACAATAATTATAACAAATCTATGTCCCCAGTAGAGTCACCACTATGTGATCACTCAAATTTTCCTAGAAGTTGTAAGAAGGGGAAAGGTGTCCGAGGTAACCACAAACCAATCTTTTAGATACAGAATCTAGCCAATCTACATCCAGAGAGGGATCTCTCTTTAAGCTTTAGCTTTGTTTTATAAGGTGTTAGGCTAGTTATTAGAGCTTGGGGTTTTGTTTGAATTTGTTGGTGAAGTTCAATAGTAGAGGGTTAGAACTGAATAGTTTAGTCCATTGGGCTAATGGAGTCAAGGAAAATGGCTCAACTAGATTTGGTTGCTCAATAAATGATGGCTTCAAAGGGCAAGATAGCTGAACAGGGAGAAAATAGAGACTTTAAAATATGGGATGGACTTAAAGGGTTAAAGGGAAATTAAGAATCCTTCAACATGCTTTAAGAGAGTAGAACATGACTAACCATCAATAAAGAACAATTAAGAATTCTTTACTAAATGATTAAAATGAATAAACTAGGAAACAGGTGCAATTAAGAATTCACTGTTTATGCTAGTTTAGAAGAAAACATTGAGAACAAAAACGATTGAAGACAGATTGCACTTAAGCACTTTCTGAATTATTATTTTTTGTTTTAATATTCAAATATAGAACATAATAAATATAATAAGCCAAAAAACATTAACACATGAGATATAAGATACTTATTTGTTTGATGTCCAACACATGAATCCTGTGACATGTCCTTTACATCAATCCTTCATCCAACCAGCCATGAAAAATTTGTCCAATAACACTTTTTATTCCAAAATAATCAGTTTTACAACAATGTCAAAGAATCCACCCTCAATACTTCGAATGGGGGTGTATTTATACAAAAAACTTTACAATGAAATATCTCATAACAAAGTGAGATATAAACTGAGATGACTAATCATATTTTACAAGAAAATAGGGCCAGATGACTTCGTAGTTCACACATAAGACAACCGAATGGTTTGTTGTCCCTATTCTTGAGAGTGTACTGGAGTTAGGCCCTATGATTTCACCTCTTACTGTCCTTGGTGTAATTCTGTGTTGGATGCTCTGTTTTTATCTTCCTACTGATACACTTTACCTGCATCTGATACTATTTACCTGTTTGATCTCTATTCATCCTATTTACCCTCATTGACTGTGGTAAAAATGAAAGTTTACCTTTTACTAAGGAAAAATTAAAAAATTTCAAGCATTTCTTCCCACTATTTTGGCTGTGGTATTTTGGTTTTTTGAAGCTTTCTAAGGGTTTCATCTGTTTCTATGTATCTGAAAAATGTAGGTTGAATTGGGAACAAGTGCTTCAGTTCATGCTCGACATAGAATAAGTTCTCTAGGTTGTCATAGAGAACTCTGTCGGTAGGGAGTGCTTTTATTCCTGATACACTTGTTGATGAACTTGCTCGATTGCCTGCATATTGGTTCAATTTATCCACATAATCTTTATGCCTCATTAATTTTTCATTAATCACTAAAGGACTGGGTATCCCTTTATTCTGCAGAATGGAAAATTTCTCCATAAAAGCTTTAATCTATGTCTGCATGTCATGACATATTCTTTCTAAATTTTGCATCAAAGTTTTTTTGGTCAATACCCTTTTAATTTCCAAAATGGTTTATGTTATGTCTATAATGCCAAGTTCTTCAAGCTAGTCCTTATTCTTAGTATTCAAAAAATTTATGAGCTTGTTGGCTTCCTCAGACATTCTTCCTAATTATGCTCTTTTCCTTTGGATTTCTTCTTGGGCTACCTTTACTAGATCAATCTGCTCAAAAATTACTTGGATGGATGGCCAAACATCATTTATGTATTGAGTGATGTTGGCCCAGAGAATTTTTTTAATTTCTACCAGAGGCTTTTCAAAAGTAAGATCATTTTCTAATGATTTCACTTTATTTTCTAATCCTTTAATCTCTCTTGTTTTTTCTGCAACATTTATCTTTGAGAGATCATAGCTTCGTTCCAGTTTAGCATACTTTTATTTTACCTTTTTTAGCTCTGAAACTTGTAGTCTCATGTCCTCCATTGACCTTATTAATTCCTGTGTGCTCAAATTGGCATTGTTTCCCTGTGCTAGTCTTGTTGTTCCTGTTGTTGTTATACCTGTGACCACCTCTATTGTGGCTGCTAGAATGTTTGGTGCTAATGTTGTCCCAAGTGTATAAGGGACTGTTCTTGAGACTACTGGTATTACATTAGGAGGTTGAGAGGTCAAATCTCCTTGCTTGTCCTTCAATACTCTTTCTAGTTCTTGCTCAATCTTATTCAGTCGCTCATTAAGTTTTAAGAGTAAATCCATCAACTCTTCTTCAGATTTTTGTTTGATGATCTCAGCAGTCTGTGGATGCCTTGAAGGAGGAAGCTTTACCTGCTTTCTCAAGGCAGCAAGCAATATCTTCATCTTTCTTTTTTATTAATGCTTCTACACCCTTCACATCTTTGGGATCATGTCCCAATCCAATAATTATTTCTTCTAAAGACTTGATTATGTTATCTTTAGCCTAGGACGAGGCTTTCTCTGAGTGTAGTTGGGCAATTGTGTTATCTAAAGAATTTTGTAACCTATGGGCCATCATTGCCTTTCCAGTCAAGGTTGAATAAATCATTTCTCCACTTTGTTTATGCAATTCAATCTGATCCATAGGATGAATATCCTTTGCCATGACCTCCAAATTTGTTCTAAGATAATCTGCTATTGATTGATATTGTTGCACTTTAGGCTTGAAGTAGCTCATTATCATTTTTCCCTCTTTAATGCCATAGGCTGACATTAATCTCTATTGATTTGTGGGGGGCATTTTCAAATATTGATTGTAAATTTGAAGCCTTAATGGATCATTCCTGGCTTTTATTTTTGTAAATGTTTTCTTGATATCTAAGGCATCTTTCCTTGGTGGCCTAAAAGATGATACCTCTGCACTTTGCTTCCTTTCTAGCTCATGTCTCTGTGAGCTAGTGGATGTTCCTCCCACTAGAAAAGTATGATGGCTATCCACTCCTTCTTTCCTCTGACTATCTGTCGTCTCTTCAACAAATTCCTCCTCTAAAAGGGGATTTAACCTTTGCCTTTTTGTACCAGGCTGCTCTGAGGGTCCACTAGCAGAGGTAGCTACTTCCCTGTCTCTCTTTTTATTCCTTTCCTCTTTCAGAAGATTCTGCAAGTTTAGAGTTCCTTCTACATTGGCTTGAGTTGGAGGAGTTGGAATTTGGGACTATTCTTTCGAAACTTCAAGCTGTTTTGACATTGCAGACTGTTATGTGGTTTGAATGCTTGTCTCTAATTCCTTGCCTTTTGATGTTCCTCTAGCTGGTGTGTTGATTTCATATGAAGGTTGCTGAGAGGTTCCAACAATAGATGCACCAATTACTGATCTTAGTACCTGCCCAAAAGAATCCAGGTCCAGTGTTTTCTCAAAATCATTCATAACATTCTCAATATTGACATGTTCACTATCACTTTCTACTAAGGTCCCTTCTCTCCATTCATCCATATTTGCAAATTGTTCAATCTCTGGGATCCTATGGTGAATGTATGGTGACAATCTGTTCTTCATTCTTCTATCACATATAAAGTTGTTAGGGTCATATGGTATCCACCCAAAACTCTTTTGTAACTTAAGATGATCTTCTAAAATTATTTCAGCTTCTTTCGATGCCTCCCTGGAATTGCAGACAAAAGGGCCTAGCTGATTCTTGATTCTAAGTTGAGCTTTCTTCTTGGCATTAGAAAATTGGACTGGGTTTGCAATTATCTTTTTCCTAAAATATTCCAATGCAAAGAGTCTCATTGGAACATACTTTGGTAGCTTAAAATGGTAGAGTTCACACCCATAGATCCTAATTTCTGAATGGTTCTTATATAGGTACCAATCACCTATCCTGTACTGCTTGGAGAGCTGGAGGATCTTCTTCATATCACCACTGATCCTAGGAGGGGAAACTCTTGTCAATAAAATGGTTGCTGGATAGACAAATAAATCAATGAACTCATTATAGGTGTAAGGGGTCTTAAGGGACTTATGGAAAATGGGACTCCAGAATATGATAGACCTGGGATTTCCTTTGGTGTCAAGCTTCCTGATAGGGAAAGGGAAGTTCTCTGACTGATAATACAACATAAGATGATAGATTAAAGTGGTATACTTAAAGACTCCCTCATTGTCCATTCTTAGGAATTGATCATGAATCTTATTAGCAATATAGGAGGCATAGTCATACTTAACATCAGGTGGTTGTCCAAGAGTAAAAATTAACAACAAAACTAGGGTTACCTCATCAACGTATTCACTAATTTTAAATCCCATAACTAAAGATATCATATCTACTACAAGTCTGCCCATATCTGTGAAAAAAGTATGTACATAAGGAGGTGGGCCCTTGGGCTGATGTTTTTCTAACATGAAGGTCTGATAGATGCGAATGAGTTCTGATTGTGGTAACTCAATGGATTTCTCAAGTAAATATCCCATAGAAAGGGGAGTGAGAGCTTGACCAGGGGAAAATTGCAACATTTCATTAATGGACGTAGTTGTTATGGGGAAGAGAACTATTTGACTTGGGGACATAACAACTCTGCGGTTGGGGTCATAGTTTGTCTGGCATTGATGAATTAGATCAGGGAAAACATGGATTAAGGGGAGAAAATACCTGGGAAGGTTGGATTCCCAAAGTCCCAGGATATCTGAGCCATTTAGGTAGTTGTCTCTGGCTTGGGAAAAGACCTTAAGGTGATTTTGGTTAGTGGATAGGTCCTTTATTTGGAAGTCTTTATCTGCAAGAGGCAGATAGTCTAGGTCCTTATGAGGGGCATTGATAGGTGCGACATTCAAAACAACAATGGTTTCCATTTCTGGTTCTTATGGATTCAGAAAAGGAATTTGGGTTTACTGTGGAAAATGGGAAAAACAGCAGGTTTATATGGTAAAACACAAACTGAATTTTTACTGAATTTGGCCTTTCTCTGTGGAATATACAATGAAAACCTAAACTTGCAAGGTTTCGGTGGAAATTGGATAAATACCTGTATTTGGGGATGAAAAGTGAAATGACAGGTGCTGATGGTGGATAACAGGTTCAGGATTGCGTCGGCTGCA
Organism: Pinus taeda; assembly: GCA_000404065.3. NCBI lineage: Eukaryota > Viridiplantae > Streptophyta > Pinopsida > Pinales > Pinaceae > Pinus > Pinus taeda. The sequence continues at coordinate 68,484 of APFE030881440.1, read as the reverse complement.
AGTTCTTCAACAAGGTGGCGGTTGGAGATCTTGGGCAGTTGACTTGGACTTTCTTTGCATGGGAGCGCAAGTTGAAATACAGAACAATGAAAATGATGTTTTATTTGTTTTATTTAACAAAGTCAAGGTTGGCGAGGGTTTATTTGTTATTCGAGCGGATGACATGCGCGGGAAATGACGTTTTGTCATATATGGAGGGTGGTAAGCGGTATGGTGTCGCACCACTTTTGGGGTCGGGCGGTATTCGGCCGGGAGCCAGCAATTCCGCTGGTTGCTTGACGTGTGGCGGAGGTACGAGGTGGAAACCACTTGGTGATCGCGTGTTAACGCGTGGTCACCAAGGGTTGTGTGATATGGATAATGATCGTTGGATGAGGGAAGCGCGATCAAACGGCTAATAGGAGGCGCAATTGGATAGGTCTTAATATGAGCGGGCCCGACACAATTAAAAATTAATTAATCAGATGGAGGGTTATGTGATTGGTTTGGGGGGGTTCTTAATTAACCGTGAGGGTTAATTAATCTTGATTAATGCAACGGTGGATTGGGCTGTTAACTAGTTATGGGTTAACTAGTTAATCCCAGTTAAAATGTACTTATGGTTATAATTAACGAAAGGGGCGGGATATATAACATTTTGGGAATTTTATATATATTTACATATTACGGGAAAGGGTGAAATTGTGTGGGATTTATATAATACTTAGGTTAATAATTAATATGACATGAAATGTAAAGCGCTAAGTAAAAACATCAGAATGGGTATTTAAACTTAGGCTTAATGTGGAAAAATGGATTTTTATGTAATATTGCGAATTTTTCCTAAGTAAAATGGGATTTTGCTTAGGAAGAGACTTATGAAATTAAATGAATGGTTTACAGATGATTCTAAGTACTTAGGCTTTTTAAATTATTGGGTCGAGGGTCTAGTCCCTCCAGAAGTCAGATAAATGCTCTGAGCCCCTCAATTTAGCAAATACCTTAGTGCTTAGGGGAAATTAGTGAATAATTAAGGAAAATGAGAAGGGTAGTTAATCATTGTGACTCTGCTTTGCTTGTGATGTCTTGAATGTAGTGTATGCCTTTGCCTTATGATGAAAATTGAAAGATTAACACATTTAGATACATTATTCATCACACATAATTCTGCAACATCAACTACCTACCCTACCTACTTAAACCTATCATTTTTTCTTCTTTATTAGGGTGCACTTAAACTGGCAAATCCTCTTCATCTTCCTTTTCTTTTACATAATGATTTCTATCTAAATCTACCCTTATTACATCCAAGGGCTCAGATTAAACTATTGAGCACCTTTCAATTTACTCTACCTATCTACTTATCTGTCAAGATTACACTGTTTGGTCAGATATTTATTCCCTATTTCTACAACATGAAATTGAAATATGAATTAGCCAAGTTTAAATAGTTTGACTATTCAAGAATTGTGGCATGAATCACAAGCTGCACACAATTATTTATTACACAAAAGTAAATAGTAGTGGCATTTAGACCTACACACGTTCCTGGTCTTTTTTGTTTGGGGTTCATTTTCTTTCATTTTTTACCATCTTTATTCTTTTTGACCCTTTCATTTTTCTTTTAGGGTATACCCTCTTTAAATCTTTTAAATATTTGATTTTTTGAAAATATGGAAAACCTTTGCAACGATAAAAGGTATGAACATATTGCATAGCTCATCAAGTCAATAATGACATATGACACCTATTGGTATAGGGGCCTAACAGAATAGAAAGTTATTACAAGATAACTTAAGGGAGGAACCAAACAACTTACAAGAGGAACCAAAGGATATTTGTTCGAAGACCTGCCCACTAAAACTCGTAACTCTAAACATAGCTACAACAAAAATATGATAAAGTGAGTGACAATAACCTTGCACTGTGGTCCAAAATAAATTGACGATGAGCACAATTTGTTTGCATTGCTAATTTACCTTTCCCCTCTATTTTTGCTTTTGTTACATTTATTTTTTCTTGCAATATTAAAGTTAATTATCCTCTTTCTACTTGCTAGGTTTTCAATTGGAATGCACAAAAGTGGACGTCCAGGTACAATACAATACTAATGATCCACAGTTACTAGCTAATAGTTGAGTTTCAATTTTTTTATTTTTGAATCTTTGATCCATTCGAAAAGCCATATTGACTTGGACTAAATAATTATGAGAGATTACAATATTGAAGAAATATAATTCCTGGAATGCGAAACGTGAAGCCTAGTTTTTAAACAAATATCCATTTTCAATATAGTGCAGAAAATTATTTTCTGTTTTTTTTTCAACTCCTTCAACTCTTTTTTTCAATCTAGTGCAGAAAATGATTTTCAGTTTTTTTCCAACTCCTCATTTACCAGTAAATAATGTTCTGTACAAACTAAAAATTCAAAAGCTACTCATTTACTATTAAATAGTGTTCTGTACAAACTAAAAATTCAAAAGCTCCTCATTTACCACTAAATAATGTTTTGTACAAACTAAAAGTTATTACGAGTAAATAAAAGTTCTTACCAGTAAATAATTTTTTGTACAAACTCAAAGTTCAAAAGCTACAAGTGTAGGTTGCGACCTATTTTTCACATAACTAGGTAACCTTTGCAGCATACTTGTCTTAAATTTTTGCTTCTCCAGTCACGCTAGAAATTTTGGATGCAAAAATAAATTATTTTTCCGTGAGGACGAATATTTACAAGCCCTTCAGGGAAATACTTCCACAATAACCTATTAATTGATTCCAAGTACTGATCATCTGCAATTTGGCATTGTATCACTCTATAAATGTCTTTGAGTTTGCAGAGCATTTCTGCATTTCCATCATTCCAAATTTGTAATTTTAGCGCTTCTCACATGTGGAGGTACATATGGTGTAATTCTAGAACTGCTGGAATCGGATGAAGCTAGGCTGGAGGTGCTTCCAAATTGGCCTGAATCATTGCAGGTACTCCCATGCAATTTCACCCATGATTTTTATATCTCCATGAGCTCTACAATGTTCTATTTTTCAAACTTGGGCTGCTAGAACTCAGTCACAAACTGCTACTTTACTATCACTATGGTAAACAAGCTAAAAATGAAAAAGATCAAATCTTCCAGAGCATAATCTCATATATAATTCATTACTGAAAGAACTTAGCGATCGAATGACTTAAAGAACTTTGTTAAAAAAATGTTTTTACCAATAATTACTGCTATAAAAAATGACTAGAATAACTGCTAAAGAAGCATTCTCAAGGGACAGACATTTCACGCTTTTGGGTGGAAAAGCAATAAGTCTACACCCACCCGCCACCCCCACCCCCAACCCTTGAGTAAGGCCATCGGGTTTATTCCACTAATAAATTTCCGGCTGGAAAAAAAGGTACGCCAACAAAGCATAATGGGTAGTTAGGAAATAAAGAGAAGAGTTGTTAGGACGAAGATAAACTCAATGAGGGAAATATTGATTCATGATGTAGGACCATTCAACCCAAGTGAAAATCATTGTAACTAAGTAGACATAGGGGGTCATGTATTTTTAGGAAGTTGGATTCCTAAGTGATAAATTGATGTAATATTAGGCTTTGAGTGATTAAAATCGGAATCAAATTAGATGTGTGAGATATCTTGTAAATGCTCTCGAATAAGGAGGACATGAGTGGCTAGTAATGACAAAGAGTTAGAAGTCAAATCCAACTCTTAAAGTAGTTCGTGATTCGAGGAACAAGAGAAAGATTTTAGGAATTTAATGAGTTAGAAGTGGGCATTGAGGACAGAGGATTTAGGAGTTAGTTCAATATATTTAGGAGTCGAACCAGGATGAGTTCAACGGAACTTCTTGGCATATATGTAAGCCTACAAGAAGGAGGAAGAGGCCACCGACAGCAGAAGATCAGGCCACAAGTCAGAGAGTCTCGTTATGTAATCAACTATTTATATGTTTATACATAGAGGAATTCGATTGTGAGTGTGTAAATGTGTTAATCGTGTGTCTATTGATTGAGAACTATGTGAACTCGTAGGTTCTGTAACAGAGGTTGCAGGCAGAGTCAAGGCGGAGTACAGAGGAGAGGAAGAGCCAAGTGGTTCGTGATGGATCTTTGAATCCATTGAGAGATTAAATAAAGTCCATCGTAAGTGATAAAAATCACAGAAATCAAGCTTAGGAGGGAGTCGCAGCGGAAACAGGGAAGGAATCAAAACCTTTGAAGAGGATCTAAATCATGGAAGAACTGAAGAATTAGCGTAAAAACTAAGTAAAAAGAAGGAGCGAGAAGTGAAGCATTGACACTCAGCAGCCGTTGGATCTGGAAGATCAACAGTGCAGATGATGTCGCTGAGGAGCAAAGCGAAATAAAGCATCGACATAGTTTGTTACTCAGTTTAAGTCTCGCAAGTATAAAACCCGACTTACACTAAAAATGAGCACAAAACATAGTTGGATTTAGAATTCAGACTTGAAAACTTATCAAAGTTGGCCTATAACCTTATCAGGTCTAGAGGACTGATCGGATTGATGCTTTGAAGTGGAAGGGGTCCAACCATAGAGGAGAGCGATTGCAATAATGCAATGGATCTTGGACTGTCAGATCGAGAGTCTAGATCGACAATCCAAATCTAATCGCTAATCACATATCGAAGTAGTCAAAGGTCAGTGCGATGGAATGCCGATATGTCGATCAGCGATGTGCCGATCGGCGTTGGATCGGTGAATGAAATGGACGGTGGAGATTGAGTTAGAGATCGGAGTTCGAGACGAATATGTGCCAAAGGAAAGCGGAAGATATGGACCCAACGGAGTTTATAGTGGTGGGTATATAAGATTTGAAATCCGATTATGTGTACTAGAGCAGGTTTTCCCGTTATTCCTTTGTATTGTGATTAATATATGGTCCCGGGGTTTTTAAAGGAAATACCGATAGTTATAAGGATTACATGTATGTATGAACCGCGGAAGAGCCGATAGCCAATTGCAAGAAAGGCAATCCTCGGGAAGTGTGCAGACTCCGTACCAAAGCGAGGAAAGGTATGATTTGTGTATGTTTTCCTTTGTAAACGGTTTATAAGGAAAATAGTGCTGATAGAGAATTTTCGTGTAATATCACATACATGAAACAAGGTTTTGAAAGGGAAAAGTTGCATCTGTGTAGTATAAGGGTTAATGAAGGTTTGTAAGAGTTAATGAGTACTGAATGAAAGGAGAAATGGTTTATATTGAGTTAAAGTTCCAATAGTGGGTTCAAAGCGAGGTGATTGGTTCTGATATAAAAGGAACTGTGGCTAAAAGGGCCTTAACCATGTATGGCTAAAGATTTGACTCCTTTTTGAGTCAAATACCTGGGATAGATGTATTTATGCATGTTATTGCTTACTGTGGGTATGTGTGGGGGTATCCCAGCATCATTTGCTATCAGAGCCAGGTCGTAATTAAAACCGTTCGGGTTAAACAGAATAGAGAAATTCTATGTGAAAGAATTAAAAGTAGAGTTATGTGTTAAGGTGTTTATGCAAACAAGGAAGGATCAAATTCTAATCTGACAGAAAGAAGGCACATAGAGGTGATGTGTAGCATAACTTGCAGATACAAGAGACAAAGGAAATCCATTCAAGTATAGGTGGAATGGTGAAACAAGATCATGCTGAGATCTTGAAAGTGAAGTAATATGTTTTGTTTTAAATTGAGAATGTGTGTTTTTACACTAATACATAAGTGACAGCAAGAGAAGCTGTGAGAGGTGAACCAGATGCGTTCTTGAAGATAGAGTAAGGAAACATTCTGAAGGAAAAGTGGCAGTGAACCTGAAGAATCCAACAAAAGATTGGATAGAGAGTACAACTGAAGTTTTCTCAATAGATTGCAGAAGCCTAGAAGGAGCAAGATGTTGCTCAAGAGGAGGTTCCAGATAGAGGACCCATGCTTACCAAAAGACTGAGTAAAGAGAGCTTAGTGAGGTAAGATTGCAGCAAGGAGGACTAGTTGTTGCAGATTAGTAAGGAGCTCATAAAGAAAGAGGAGAAGAATATGACTACTCATAGTCATAATAGAGGTTCAGAGAGAAGCCACAACAGAAGAAAGATGAAGAAAGAGGATTCCAAGGCAAATGGCAAGAAGATGAGTCAAGAGGAAATTGACAAAGAGATTGCAGAGTTAAAAGAACAACTCGATGCATTAAGAAGAAGAGGAAAACTAGAGAGAAGGTTTGGTATTAAGGAAGAATCCAGTGGAATGGCATGAGATGCAAAGAAGGCTACAGCAAAAGCAAGTAAAGTGGCTGAGGGAAAAACTCAAGGAAGCTGAGTTAGAAATGGAAATGGAAGAGTCCATTTGTGAACCAGAACAAGGAGAAATTCTGGGAGAAAGTGAAGATGAAGACTTGAAGACTGAAACTTCAAGTGAGGCCAAAGGGTCACATGGTTTTAAATCTAACAATTTGTGTATGTTTGCAGGTGAAACATGTAAAGAAGGAAAATTTGTTGATATTGTCATAAAGCAAGAAGAAGACAAGTAGAATCTAAATTCTGTTCTGGAAGAAGATGAGATAGATAGGTCTCATATATAGTTGGAGAAAGATATCAAGCAACCAAGTGAAGGGCTTGAAGAGATTTAAGAGGAGACCACCGAAGAATTTCTAAGTCATAAAGAGAACTTGGAACAGCAAGGAGATATGATGCTTGAAACATCCAGTGAGACCACGGGGTCTTATGTTTTTAAGATTGATAGTTTGTGTATAATGGCAGGTATTGCAGGAGAAAAGCAGCCTTTTGAAGATATTTTCAGAGGAGATGAAGATATAGAAGTAAAAGGTGACAAATAAAACTTCTCAGAAGAAGAAGAATTTGACTCCATACAGAAGAAAAAGTCTATGGATGACTCTAAAGAAGCTGTCATAGAGATGAAGAATCAGGATCTTATTCTAATGAAGAATGAAGGAATACTGTCTCAGAAAGGTAATCAAATGATTTTTATTAATGTTATTGATGAAAAACAAATGCAGGAGAATGTTAATGCAGATGGTGAGACAAGGATAACTCTGGGAGAAGAGTTATAGAGGAACAACAAGGCACAATGTATTGAAGAAAAAGAAACTATGTTAGATGAAAACATAGTAAAGGATCATCAATTCACCATGATGATAAGCACAGTGGAAATAGCCATGGAAGTTGTTAAGATAGTCAAAAAAAGAGAAGGACATCTACTGAAAGATTTTAAGAGAGAAGAATACTATGCAAAAGACTTAGCAAAGGGAAAAAGGACATCTGATGATTTATCAATAACAAAGGAAGGTATGGAAAAGTGTGTGCAATTTCCAAAGTCTACTCCAATTGAAATTATTGAGTTACATAGAAAATTAGATTTTCAAAGAAGGGAGTTCAAAAAATAGAGAATAGATGTTCAAGAGAGATTGATGAGAAAGGAAAACAAAAACATTGTCATGAATGACAATCATAAGAAAAAGGAGATGGATATGAAAGTTCAGAAGAATGGCACTGCAAAGGAAGGAGTTCACTATGGTGGACAAGAGAAAGAAGACATCATTAGAGAAAATGATGTGGAAGAGAGACTAGTTGATAGTCTCATGATTTCTTTTGAGAATTCAAATCAGCATACTAATGTGCTAACAAAGGAGAAAGAAACAGAGCAGCAAACTGAATTGTTGCCAAAGGAAGATAAGGCACATAAGCCTTATGTTTTTTATTTTAACAAGTGTATTGTGAGTGTAGATTTTGTTGCAAATGTTAGAGGAAATTTGGCACAGATGAGTAGTCAAATGAAGATGAAAGAAGAAAATTCTATGGAAGAATTCAATCCATGGAACATAGATGCTCAATTGCTGGAGAGAATCTTGGGCAGTCATGATTCAATACAAGAAGGGATAATCATGAAAGAGGGTAAGGATGTTAGGGAGGCAATCAACATAGCAAGCAAAACAAAAGTTGGAGTAAACAAAGCAAAAGTTGGAAGAAGAGCAAAAGAAGAAGAAAAAGTAAACCAGCAGCTACAAAGAGAAAGTAACCAGTGGCAGTTTAAAGAATTAGTGGACAGCAACAGGAACCTGAACAAAAAAGGAGGAGGCAGAAATATGAAGCAGAACATGGACCAGTCGAAGGATGTACTAGAGACAGAGATTTAAGAGATGTGGCAACTGATGATGAAGCAGTCCAAATGGAGAAAAATGGTAGCAACAGGAATCATGATTAATCATAGTATGAACCTGATTGACAAGAAGAAGAAAAGGGAGAAAAATACAGCAAAAGTGCAGCAGCAGCAAAGGAACAAGACATTTGGGCAGTTACAAAACAAAGTGTGGGATCCAAGAAGACAAAGATCAAAAGACACATGATCAAGGGATCATGAATATTTTCTACTTTGGGAGTCTGATGCAGGAGCAGTCAACCCAAGTGAAAATCATTGTAATTAAGTAGACATAGGGGGTCATGTATTTTTAGGAAGTTGGATTCCTAAGTGATAAATTGATGTAATATTAGGCTCTGAGTGATTAAAATAGGAATCAAATTAGATGTGTGAGATATCTTGTAAATCCTCTCGAATAAGGAGGACATGAGTGGCTAGTAATGACAAAGAGTTAGAAGTCAAATCCAACTCGTAAAGTAGTTCATGATTCGAGGAACAAGAGAGATTTTAGGAATTTAATGAGTTAGAACTGGACATAGAGGAAAGAGGATTTAGGAGTCAGTTCAATAGATTTAGGAGTCGAACCAGGATGAGTTCAACAGAACTTCCTGGAAGATATGTAAGCCTACGGGCAGAAGGAGGAAGAGGCCACCGATAGCAGAAGATCAGGCCACAAGACAGAGAGTCGTGTTATGTAGTCAACTTTTTATATGTTTATATACAGAGGAATTCGATTCTTAGTGTGGAAATGTGTTAATCATGTGTCTATTGATTGATTACTGTGTGAACTCGTAGGTTCTGTAACAGGGGTTGCAGGTAGAGTCGATATGGAGTACACAGGAGAGGAAGAGCCTAGAGGTTCGTGATGCATCTTTGAATCCATTGAGAGATTAAATAGAGTCCATAATCAGTGATAAAAATCACATAAATCAAGCTCAGGAGGGAGTCACAACAGAAATAGTGAAGGAACCGAAACCTTTGAAGAGGAGTTAAATCATGGAAGAACTAAAGACTTGGCATAAAAACTAAGTAAAAATAAGGAGTGAGAAGTGAAGCATCGGTGCTCAGTAGCCGTTGGATTTGGAAGATCAACGGTTCAGATGATGTCACTGAGGAGCAAAGCAAAATAAAGCATTGGCAGAGTTTATTACTCAGTTTAAGTCTCGCAAGTATAAAACCTGACTTACTAAAAATGAGTGCAAAACATTGTCAGATTTAGAATCCAAACTTGAAAACTTATAAAAGTTGGCCTATAACCTTATTGGGTCCTTAGGACTGATTAGATCAGCGCTTTGAAGTGGAAGGGGTCTAACCATAGAGGAAAGTGATTGTGATAATGTGATGGATCCTCGACCATCAGATCGAGAGTCCAGATCGATGGCCTAGATCTAATCGCTAATCGCATATCGAAGTAGTCAAGGGTCGGTGTGATGGAACGCCGATCAACGATGCGTCGATAGCCATTGGATCGTTGAATGAAATGGACGGTAAGATTGAGTTGGAGATGAGAGTTCAAGAGGAATATGTGCCAAAGGAAAGCGGAAGATACAGACCCAACAGAGTTTATAGTGGCAGGTCTATAAGATTTGAAATCTAGTTATGTGTGCTGGAGCGGGTTTTCCCTTTATTCCTTTGTATTGTGATTAATGTATGGTCCTGGGGTTTCTAAAGAAAATCTCGATATTTATAAGGATTGCATGTATCTATGAACCGTGGAAGAGCTGATAGCCAATTGTGATAAAGGAAATCCTCAGGACGTGTGCAGAGTCCATACCAAAGTGGGGAAAGGTATTATTTGTGTATGTTTTCCTTTGTAAATGATTTATAAGGAAAATAGTGCTGATAGAGCATTTTCATGCGATATCACATACATGAAACAAGGTTTTGAAAGGGAAAGGTTACATATGTGTATTTTAAGGGTTAAAGAAGGTTTGTAAGAGTTAATGAGTCCCGAATGAAAGGAGAAATGGTTTATATTGAGTTAAAGTTCCGATAGAGGGTTCAAAGTGGGGTGATTGGTTCCGATATAAAAGGAATTGTGGCTAAAAGGGCCTTAACCATGTATGGCTGAAGATTTGACTTCTTTGTGAGTCAAATACCTGGGACAGATGTATTTATGCATGTTTATATTTACTGTGGGTATGTGCAGGGGTATCCCGGCATCAGTTCATGCGTGAGAGTCCTTGATCCTAACCCTCAGAAATGTCAAAGGCTCGAATCAACATAGAGGCACCAGTTATCTATTCGAATGGAGTGGACCAAAATCATCTAGGTTATTGTATTCTTCACCTGGGCTGCTATATTCTCTAGTTGAACTACTGGATTCTCCAAATTTTATGCTTGAATTTTCTGGAGTGCTTCTTTGGCATTTTCCATGGACAAAAGTTAAAGAAACACATCTTCTATTTCAAGTGACATTGTATTGGACTCATGGCAATAGCAATGGATTTTTTGTTTCAGGCATTGATATCGTATCATGTATTACAATGGTCAATGGCGGAGCAACGCAGCGACATGGCTCATGCATGTTCTGTAGAAATTCTACAAATTCTCTCTACAAATCTCTCCCCTCTGATACCATAGAGAAAATCTCACTGTAGATTAACCTAATAATGCAATATAACCAAATAAAAATACTATAACCTACTTATAATATCAATTTGCGGAAGCTCAAAGATTGAGCAAGATCAAGTTGAACACATATAACCAGAAGAAGAATCAATGCACAATACACATGAAAATACTTTGGGGAAAGACTAAGCTAAAAACCCCATTATCTGTATTATCATACAAGGTGGAAATACATCAAAATTATACAAAGCCTTAGCTCTCACAACTAGCCAACTCTCAGTACAATCCTCCTGGATGCTCATAGGCAATCAAAGCTTCTCAAATGCCTTCCTCTCTACCCTCTAAGCTCCTATTTCCTTGCGTTGTTCCTAGTGGATGATCCTCACCTCACAAAGTGGAACACTACTCTTACACATTGTTAAAACAACGTAATCCTCAAGGAACCTTACCTTGACTGCATGCATGAGTTTCCTTTATAGGAAAACACATGCAACTGATAGTACATTGTCCTTGCCTTTAATCTCAACTGGGTCTTTCTCAGAATATACATGCATGAGTTTCTGATGAGGAAATCTTCAGTTATCTGGAGTACACTGGTTGAGTGCATGCATGCATCAACTAACTGATAAATCACAATTAGTTCCTCAAACATGCTGGAGCTAATTTAACTAGACTTAACTCAGTAAACTAAGCTAACTAATTACAACTCAAATATAACTCAATCTTATCTCCTTAATTAAAGATAATCTCCTTAATTTAAGGGATAACTCTTGCATGACTTTAGAAAGACTTCGAACTTGAATTTCTCCAACTAATTAATCCATAATGAATTAATTAATTATTTCCAAGCAGCTTGCGAGACTAAATTCGATTTTGATTCACAATTTTAATTCAAGGAAAAATTAAAATTGGAATTTCTGGATTCTATTTTTATCATTTCTTGTTGTTAGTTTCAACATGTTCATCATATGTATAGATTTACGACTCAGCTACCATATTCTAAAAATTTTGATAGGATGTGTCCTTTTCACTCGAATAAGAGTGACTCACTACATGGCATCAAGACATGATACTTAACTCATAGGCCTCCTGCATGCATGCATAGGGTGTTGGTTCTCCACTTCACATCTTCTCTCTCATCGTGGAACCAAAAAGTGGTAGGTCAGGGAGGTTGGAACCACATAGGTTTTCTGTAGTAACTGTGAAGGTTCTCTTGGTAGGGACTAGATTCCCCACATCCATCGTGTTTTACTAAATTTGTGTAGGACTTGTACATGACTTTATATTTTTACAAAATTTGTTTACATAGAGTATACTAAAATGTGAATGACATCCTCACAAATTAATTGGAAATATTTATCTCATGCTTGAGCTAGAGCCTTGTTGGTAAATATTTTTGTTTTTTATGCCCCTATGTATATAATAGAAACCATCGAATGGCGTAACTCTTTTTTCCTTCCACATCGTAGGAGAAAACATTATTGATAACTGAGATACACTAAGGTAATGTTAGCAAATGTAGTGATTTATTTATTTATCCTTTAAATGGTTTCGATGGTTTGGGTGTTAGGGTCACACATGGAAAGAAAAAGGATATGGATTAATAGAGAAAACAATATTGTAGAATATAGATGGAAATAAGATTGTGGATTTCTATTGGGAAGTGATTAACATGAAAATTAAATTGACCAAATCAATGATATTTTATTCGGCCTTTTTGAAGTTAGAGAAACCAGATATATCATAATTCTCCTTCTTTCTTATAACTAATTTTTATATTAGTTTTAAATATTTAGGTTTTCATTCAAAAGTTATCATTTATCTTAAAGTTGATTAGTAATGATGTAATCGACTCTCCCACATTTATCCAAATTCGCAAGCTTGCTAGTGTAGACATGAGACGAGTGTCACTGTGAAATGACCCGACCTCGAAGGTCTAATTAAGGAAGTGAGGCCTACAAATGAAACACTTACTAACATCCCTCAGGGACTATAGATCACCAAGGAGATAGAAAACCACCCCAAGTCATTAATCCCTGAGTTGGAACCCTTTTTCTCTGACCTCACACCCCAATTGCACACACAATAAGGCAAGAGTGTGGTTATGAGGCCCTAACCACACACAAAACAAGGAAAGAGTGTGGTTATGAGGCCCCAACCACATGAACAAGCCTACTTCCATATGGTTATGACCTAAATCATCTCATTCAGTGGTACCAGTCCCGAAATCTGAGCCACTTTTCAAGGCTAGCCTTCAAACCACTGCCTCGAGCTACCTGTAACTTTCCATAATCATAATTAACATGACAACAATGCCAAACATTCAAACTTGAATCAAAACTTCACCTATGTTTCCTAGTACACATTATACATTTCGTAAAACATATGGTAAACAAGCAAGTTATAGGTCATAAATGCATATCTAATCATAAATCTACGAACTTCATTTGAGAATCACCAAGAACTTCTAGTTCCCTCTCAAGTAGTTGCAACCACACTTGTTAGCCCATGCATTCATCAACCATTCATTAACTTATGAAAACGTGTCAAGAGCCATAGATAGAATACATCATATAACCAATAAATAACCAACATAAAAACCATGAAAAATTAGCTATAATGTCAACATGAAAACCAGTACAAGTGCTCATAATCACAATAAGAAAATAACTCTTATTAACATATGAAAATACCAACCAAGTCAGGGACTTCCACATACCACCCGACCATAGATTGGGATGCACCAAATCTCTCTTTTAGTCAATCACCCCCATGCCATATTCCAAACATGAATGTGGTATCTCATGGGATAAAACAAAACAAAACCAAACCAGAGATTCCAAAGGCCAAACCACCTCAACTCTCAACCACAATGATTCCACCTCTACAATATATAAATCACTAACATCAACAGGAACAATCCCTACCCAAGTTCTCCAGGGCTTCATAAACTAGTAACTCAACCCATAACCTTCCAGAGCTCAAGAGTGTTTGTTCCAAATGCAGCAATGGGAACTAGTAACTCAACCCACCAAGGGCTCCAAAGCATTTGTCCTGTTAACACCCAGGTTGTTCCCTTTGACTCCCAAGGGAATACGGTCGGGGTAACCACTAACCAATCTTTGTATTACAGCTTCTAGCCCAGCTGTAATCAGAGAGGGCTCTCTCTTTAAGGTTTGTCTCTGTTCTGTGGAGATATTAGGCTAGTTATGAAGTAAAGGTTTTGGTTTATGTTTGGTTGGAAGGATGTCTTTCTGTACTTAAAGTGGAGGTTTGCAAATAATGTTAGTCCATTGGGCAATGGAGTCCGTGGCTATTGGTTTCTTGAAAATCTTGAGCTTGAGCAGCTGGAGTTACAGGGCCATTTAGATACTTCATGAAACAAACTTGAAATTATGATGGTGGAATGTAAACAAATAGTGAAAAGCAATTAAGAATTTTCCACTAAGCTGGGGTGTGAGAAAGAGATATATTCCTTAGGAGCAAACTTGAATTCCTGAAACAATAATCACTGTGAAAGATATAGTGTGAAAGGGTAGCAGTTAAGAATTACACCTTTATTACTATAACTGAAGAAAACATTCAGAATAGCTTAGATTGAGTTCAGGGTAATCTGTGATTAAATCCTGGAACTATTCTTTTTCCTTGCTATTAACTGTAAGACACAGGAAACATGAAAGAGATATGAAAGATAACAAAACACATAACAAAGAGTTATAAGAAAAATTTATTGTGCCATGAAATACGCAGGAATCCTGTAACTTTCAGCTAAACACCACACAGCATCAAGCAACACAGAGCTTTGGAAATTCCATCATCTTTTGTATTACTTCTCTGAGAGTTACAGTAGAAGAACAATAGAATAGATATGAGGAATATCCGACATCCAACGTCCAACCCCTGCTAACTTATGCGAGGGGGAATATATAGAAGTATCTCATACAAAATATCTCAGGCATTGAGTCATCTGAGAAATAAAATATCTTCATTAACTCGTACATAAATAGTAGATAAGAAGTTATTACAGCCTTTAATACAATATAAATTCTCTTTACTCCTGTCAGAAAATTTCGATCTTTGGAGCTCACTGAGTCGGTTGAATGCTTTGTTATAACTGTTGAATGACGTTTTTGTGCAGATTTGTCCTCCTGTAGCTTTTTGGCCCTGTCACCTGTGACTGCCAGTGCTGCTGTGTTGGCCGAATAGTTGTGCTGAGTTGGCTCAGCCTCTTTCTGCATACCTGCTGATATATCCTTATTTTCCTGTGCATCAAAATTTTAAATATTTCAAAAAAAGGAAAAAAACATAATTACTGGCTTTGATTTAGCAGTAATTGTATTAAACTATTCCAGACTTCCTGTGTAGGCAATTGATGCCTCAAAATTGACCCCATGGTCTAATCTGCCTCTGTATATTTATAGAAATTGGGAGGCTCATCAAACAAGTGAGTAATTTCATTCATAATGAAGAATGAGCTCTCCACCCTGTTGAAAAGGGTCTGTCCTGATGTTGGCCCTGTTTCTGTTGATGTGCTGGCTGTTTCTGTAATCTGATTGGCAGAAAAAGTGTTGACCCTCTTGGCATATTTTTCATGTGAAAGTAGCCTTCCTGAGGGCTCCATCAAGCTAGGAAGGCCTCTGTTTTGTAATGACATGAACTTGTCCTGGAATTTATTGATATCTGCCTGCATATCCTGGCTTCTTCTTTCTAAGGTCTGTACCAGGTTTCTTAGTGTCAGGACCCTTTTGACCATTGAAATGGTCTCAGTCCTGTTGGCAATTCCCATTTTGATCAGTTGGGAGCTTGTCCTGTAGTTAAGCACATTTATCATTCTAGTGGCAACCTCAAGCATGCTGCCTAGAGATGCCCTTGCCCTTTGGATTTCCCTGTGTGCTTTTCCAATGAGCCCCATTTGTTCATGAATGGCCTCAATGTATTCCCACTGGTCTATGACGGACTGGCCAATATTGGCCCATAGGATTCTCTTGAGCTCAGCTGTTACCTTGTCCAGTGTGAGCTCCTTTTCTAGCTCATTTATTCTCTTTTTTAGAGCCTTTACCTCTCTTTCTCTCTCAGCC
>APFE030881440.1:3085-50576 GCA_000404065.3 Pinus taeda | reverse complement strand
TATAAAATTAGGTGGTAGATGTAAGAGGAGTATCTGAACACCTTTTCCCTTGATAGGTTCATAAATTGCTCATGCATTTTGTCTGATATGTAGGTGGCATAGTCATAGCAGATTGGAGCTTTGCCAGGGAAAAACATGAGCATCATTACCAGTACAGTTTCATCAATATACTCAATTGAGTTATAACCTAGAATGGAACTGATCATATCTGCTAGGTCCCTACCCAATGGGTTGAGGTAACCATGAAAGATGGGAGGGTACTGCACAGTATCAGAATTAATAAATAGTTGGTTGAGCTTTGTGATCTGAGCATCTGTCAACATCTTAGCTCCTTGATTTATCAGATCAAACAAAGACAAAGGAACCAATTTCTTCTCAGTCTTGAATTACAGCATCTCTCTGATGGCCTCAGGGGTAATGTAGAACACAACTGAGCCTGAAGGGTCAAGCACAGCTCTCTGAGTGGGATCATAACATTCAGCACATAGGTGAATTAGGTCAAGGAATTGGTTTGACCTGAGGAAGCTTGAAGATTGGGAGGAAGGAATCCCAAATGCCCAATATATCTGTTCCATCTACATGCTTGGCCTTTAATTCATTTAGCAGGTGGAGGTGGAACTTGTTGTGCGTTAGGGAGTCTTCTGAGATTTGATAATCTAAGTCTGCTAAATCCTGCCACTCCAATTCTCTCTGAGGGGCATTCAAAGGGGCAACATTGAGGGCCACAGGTGCTACTGGAGTCTCCATGGTTACTTAAGAACTTTTTTGTGTATGCAAATTAGTGTTACTTGGCTGGGCAACAGAAAAAGAGTATTGCTTGGTCAAAGAGGTGAATTGAGAAACAGAGGACGATAGGGTAAACTTGCAGCAATTGAAATACTGCACACAGTCACTTGAGAAGGCGAGTACTTGTCTTTAACAGACCTTTCTCAATAGTTAGGTGTAAGTTCTGGATTTCCTATTCACGACTGCGCGAACAGAATGCAGGTTTCAATGAAAGTTTTGTTTAAACAGGCTCAGCTAGTGAATTTCGACCGTTCAATTTTCAATGGGAACTGGGTGCAGGGAATTTTGCCGGTGAATTATGCGTTTTACAGTGTCTTAAGTGAGTTCTCAGCTATTGCAGACAAAACCAGGCTCAAAGAAGATTTGTAGGGATAAATACCTGGTAAACTCGACGGTCCAGGTCACGAATGCAGGTGGGTAGGTGCGCCGAAGGTCTCCAGGTCGATTTGAGCAGGTTGGTGCAATTTTGGACGTAAAATGCATGCAGAAGGCGCAACAACAGTTTTTGCAAAAAGTGCAAAAAACCGGAAAAATTGCAAAACTATGGATTTTTGGGACATCCGCCTTTTCGATGAGTCAGCATGACGTCATTGGGTGGGTCAGGGTCGGATGACGTCAGCATGACGTCATCAGGTGACGTGGCGGCTTATGAGTGGTCCACGGGGGTGGTGAGGTGGCGGACAAGTGGAGCAATGGCAGATGGGGGCGCGGACGCGGTGATGACGCAGGCAGTGACGCGGCGATGATGCTGGCAGGCGGATTGGCGGAAAACGGGAAACCACGGTGGTATCATATCGCACCGCTTTTGATACGGAAGGGAATATGTCAGAGGGGGCTCTGATACACTGTGGGGGCGACGCGTGGCCGAGGCCTAACGTCAGTCTCTGACAGATATCGAACGATAACTTTCGGACGTCGGGGCCGGTTCGATATCCACGTCAACCGTTGGATGAAAAGCGCCCGATCGGACGATCGACGGGCCGATGAACTGCGCGGATGATACGGCGTCGGGCGGGTAATAAACAATTATTTTTCACGGGATTTGTGCCCGGCGAGACCCTTAGAATTATTCGCGAACTGCATGGTTTTCTAATGTATATTTATAAAGGCGCGCTAATCACAAAAACTTAGGAAAAATGAGTTTTTTCATGAAATTTCTTTGCAAAATCGCGCGCACCTCAAAAATTTGGATAAATGCAAAATCAATGGTTTTTTCGATGTATTTTTGTATAAAACGCGCATTAATCCCAAACTTAGGATAAAGCGGAAAAGTGGGTTTTCAAGGTATTTTTGCCTTTTGATCGGGTTTAAAGGGTGCAGATGGGCTTTTTCCAAGGTTTCATAGGCAAAATGAAGGGTTTACTAGGTAAATGAATTCTGAGGGAGATAAAGAGGTAAGGCTTGGGTTCTTAAACTAACCAGATGTCAATTTAATTCCCTAGTAGTGAATCATATGGCTATAATGCCAAGGGGGGGAATATTTATAGAATGTTTGGGGTTTATACACCATGGTGTTATAATAGTAGGGAAAGGGGGACATAGGGAGTTAGATAATAGAAGTTAAGGGTTAATATGGAGGGAGAGGTTGAATGAGGAGTGATATCACTAAGTTTATTTGAAAACAACTTAGCTTAGGGAGTAGATCAAAATGAAAAGAATTTTGCACAAGAAATGTGGCTCTTAAAGGAAACAAGACCCAACATAAAACCTTGAATTCTTTCATAAACACAACTGGTATAGGGGTGTTAGTAATGAGTGTAAAACAAGGAAAAAAGGGAAGTTAGACATGCTCCATTGTGTTGTTTTCCTTATATTGACCAGCAAGATTCAGTTGGAAAGGAATACCACTTCTGCAACCCCATCTACCTACCCATCTACTTGCCTAGCATTTTTTGTTTCTTCTTGGAGGGTGCACTTGGACTTGCAGACCCTTATGTGCCTTTTCTTTTCCATTGCCTTTTTCTTTTGATTGCCTATCTAGCACTACCCTTGTTTCTTCAAGGCCCCAGATTAAGCGGTTGGGAACCTTAGTTTCTCTGCCTAACTATTGGTCTGCCAAGATTGAACAGTTTGGCCAGACTTCTTTCTCTATTCTACAACAAAAAATTGAAAAATGGCATGATCTAGATTAGACTATTGGACCATCCATCAAAATTTTAGTAAACATGAAGGCATGTACACACCTTGCCTTGCCTTGGAAATATGGGATCTTTGTATCAGCAAAGCAGAGCATATTTGGCATTTGAATTTGCCAATCATGAAATATGAAACCTATTGGTATAGGTATCCAACAATGTGGACGGGTGTGGGGTCTTGCGACGTCCACCTCCATCCGAGCACAGGGAATTCAGAATTAAAACATAAAACGTCTAACACATAGGCACTGTAGTAAAATGGCGGAATGAACCTCTCTGTGACGCGAGAATTAAATCTGAAATTAAGAATGGTCATGGCTAACTTATCGAATAATATATCCGCCCAATCCATTATCTCACCACTACATGCCGCCTCCATTAAAGGGACCATTTCTATGGTAAAATTGGCGGAGTCGTGTAATCCCCATAGTCTACACATCATAATCCTAGCATAGCAGTAAGGAGAACATAGAGAATCGACTGAGTACTTACCCAAGGATTCATGCTTGTGCTTTGCTGGATTTTGTCTCCAGCCTCGAATTGGTTCGGACTCGGTCTCATTTTCTGCTCGGAACTTCTCCAGGAATGCCGTGTTATACTTCTTCTATTCTGCCGGCAAATGATACATTTGCCTTAGATCTTCGGCTCGAAAAGAACTGAAAATCCTCCCATCTACAGTGCTGAACGTTCTATCGGTAATTGGGATCTCTTGGATTGCCCACCTTACCACATCCGTATATGGGAGAATTTTCTCCCGGGCCGCTATTCTGCGAAGAAAGGAATTGGCCAAGTCTTTTAGATTAGCCTTAGATTTGCTAGTACTATCGCATGAGACTTGTATTCCCGTCACCCTTGGCTCTTCGGCTTCAATCAAGTTATATGTTCCTTGCCAAGTAGCTCTGGTAAGTCCCAGGCACGTAGTATCCGATATAATTCCTTTCTTTTTACTGCCTGGATCAACAACAGATTGCCCTGCGGCTGGTGAAGCGGAAGGCATTGTAGTCTTTTTGGACTTCTTTCCCATTCCACTCAAATCTGTCTCTGCGGAAGAATTCTGCACAGAAAGAAAGATAGGCGTAATACAGGAAACAATAACATGAATCAAATAGACTGAGGTATATATACCTTGATAATTTCATGGTGATCGATTGACTTAAGACGGCTTCGGATCAAATCTGTGAATAGATCGCAAGCTTGCTATTTTCATTAAATGGCCGTTAAGGCCTGTCAATCTCATTAATACCAGCCTCTTCGGTTAATGGCTGAATGATTTATTTGAAGCATGCCTTGGGCGATTTGGCGGTTGAACGCGGATGAGCGGCTTTTCGAAAGATAGTGCCTTAATTACGAATAAATCGTATTAAACTGCCTTTATGGTTTTACTTTGAAAACTGTGCTTATTCCCTTTTCGCAATCGGGCGTCGGGAAAATCATAAGTCATTTTTTTGGTTCCATTTGGAATCCCTGATCGCCGATAGCGATATCGCATCGCATCAGGAGTAGCGAGTGGGGCGGTTAAGAATGTGTGCATGGTGAATTGCCGATCGCCGATAGCGATATCGCATCGCATCGGAGCAAGAGGGAGCTTATTTGCTTTTAGCCATTATCGCCAATTGCCGATTACCGATATCGCATCACATCGGAGCAAGGGGTCCTTAATTGTGTTACTTTATGTTTCACTGATTCTCGATAGTGATTTTGCATCGGAGCAAATCAAAATGTCCTCAAGTTGTGTTCCCTTTGTCATTGCGATATGCGATCTTGCGATCGCTTTATCGCAATGACAAAAGATAAATCGTTTTACGTTAAGGTTTTTTTGATTGGTTTATTGGAGAAGCCTTTTGGAATAGAACTTAAATTGATACCAATTTAAAAACAAAAATTAAAAAGGGACCCATTTCATATAATGATTTTTGGAATAATAATGATATGAAATTGGGGGTTGTTGTAGGGCACAACACAAGGCCATACTCTACCTTCATCTTGTCCGCCAAGTCTTTTTCCTCGGCTTTCCATACAAATTCCTTGGCAGCGTCTAGTCCTTTATAAGGTAGCTTTCTTATCCTATGGATCAACACATCTGTAATCGGGATGGGATCCCCAAGCCATAGACACCCATCATGTACCAGTGAGAGGAGTTGGAACACGCATACTGTTTTGATAGTTAATCAATGATAATGTGGCACACAAAGCATGTCCATCAACCCCATCTGTTCAACACCGTAGATCAACTTCATGGGCTCCAACTGCATAACCCCCATCTCTTCATAGTATATCTTTGTCATATATTTACTGGTCGCTAAATGCAGGAACCTATCATGGTCCGCGAGGTCCCAATCCTCAATTTTCAATACTGGAATGTGTACTAAAGGAGGACCTTCAAATTTCCCCTGTTCAGGCAACAGGGGAATCGACACCATGAACATTCTAGAATTCAGGTCCTTGGTAACTTTGGGTATGGCCTTTCGCAAAGGGATATATTCGGGGAGTCATGAGATAGGCTTGACCCCTTCGATATCTACTTCTTCCACACCTTGGTATTATTCCTCTTCTAAATCCACCACTTTCTCCAGTTGTTTGTCCTTTTTCTCCTTTTGTTGCACCTCTAGATTCTTCCTTGGTGACATTCTCATTTGTGTTGACTTCTTCTACTTCTCCTTTGTAGCTGGTTGCTTTTCTTTTGTGGTGGATGGCTATGGCCTTGGCGACCGCGACATGGTAGGAACTTGGGTTGAAGCTCCAATAATTGAAATCTGAGGGCTCAGTGTGTCAGACACATCAGCTTATGACCTTATGGCTTCCATGGGATTTGTGGCAGTCATATGTTGGAGAACAAGTCTCTGGTCACTTTCAGGAAATGTTGGAAATAATGGATTGCCAATCAAGTCCCCCCAAACCTTACAATTCATAAGCTTAAGACAAAAAAGCATCCAACCAACTCTCATAATGCAAAGTGTTCTTTGTTAGAGCAACACACATAATTTTTAGGAAGTTTTGAATTCAAATCCGATTGTTCCCCCTGTTAGGTTCCTATACCAATAGGAGTCATAATTTTGAATGGCTAAGGTTAGGCCTTGCAATATGTATATACCTTTGCTTTCTGCAAATTTGTTCCATATTGATAAATTAAAAAATATAAAGAGGGTATGTCCTAAAATAATAATCAAAGGACAAAAAAGAATAAGAAAAGGTCCAAAAAAGTGAAAATTATGAACCCCAAAAACAAAAGACCATGAAAGTGTGCAAGTCAAAATGCCACTACTATTTACTTTTATGCATAATAATGATTGTGTGCAGCGTGTTATTCATACCACAATCCATGGTAATCAAACTACTTAATCTTGATTATGCAATGCTTTAAATTTCAGGTTGTTAGTTAGTGAATAAAATTTGACCAAACTCTTTAATCTTGGCAGATCATAGTTAGGTAGAGAAAATAAAAGGAGCTCATAAGCTTAATCTGATCCCTTGGATGATATAAGGTTAGAATTAGATAGTTTACTTTGTAAAGAAAAGAAAAATATTGACAAGGATTTGCTAGCCTAAATGCACCCTAATAAAGTGAAGAAAAAATGGTAGGATGAGTAAGTGGGTAAGTAGTAGAAAGGTTGCATAAATATCATGTGATTACATAAAAGCACTTATGTCATTTTTTAAATGAATCTTTCCAATATGCATAAGTAGAGGACAAAGCAAAGGCAATGATTCACAATGTGATTTATTTAACATCCCCT
The DNA here is from genome assembly GCA_000404065.3 of Pinus taeda. NCBI lineage: Eukaryota > Viridiplantae > Streptophyta > Pinopsida > Pinales > Pinaceae > Pinus > Pinus taeda. The sequence continues at coordinate 43,921 of APFE030881440.1, read as the reverse complement.
CATTCATACTAACCTGTATGACACTCACTAACTTCCCTTCCACAATAAAAATATTAATACCTATAGTTCTTCAAGTCAAAGAGGCTCAGAGCATTTCTTTGACTTTTGGTGGGACCAGATCCTTGGCTTGATGACCTAAGGAGGGAAGGTGTTAAATTCCCTTATAAATCATTCATTCCCCTCACAAAACCCCTTTTGCTAAGGTTAAGTTCTCTTGCCTAGGAAAGCGCCTTGATAAATATATTTTATGAAAAAACCCACCGAATTACATTTATCCTAAGTACTAAGTGTATGGAAAGTGCATAACATTTCATGTACCTAAGTACAATACCCCTTCTGCTCACTTCACCTCATATTAAATTTCTTATTAAATATATAAATTCCCAGAAAACACACTACCCCGTATACATTTAACTTATTTATACAAAATAACCCAACCCTTAGTTTATTTATAAACTATATTACTACCCCATATCCCACAAAATACATTAAAACCCTGACCTTAGTCCCTAATCCCTCATTACAGACTGGCCCGATACCCTAACCCTGGATTACTCCTTAAACCAATCCCAAAACCACATATATTAAATCCTTGGGCCCCCCATTAATTCTCATCATTTACCCCCATGAAACTTCACCTCCCGATCACTGTTGATCGTGCCCCATCCCCAACATCCAACGTCCCATAATCATATTGGCTGCGCCAGATGTCTTCCATTTAACCACCCGATAGAATGGTTTTCCTTTCTGCCCCCAATGCTATGTGTCAGACGATGTATGGCATCAGGCGACCCATCCCAAATACCACCAAGCCCAAAAAAGTGGTGCGAAATGAATCTCTTACTGCCCTCTCGCTAAATGACAAAACCGTCTACTGTTCACTTTGCACTAAAATTCAAAAAAATAAAACCTTTATCCATTTAAACATGAAAACCCCAGTTTTTCTCGTTTTCACCTCTTTGTGCAGTAAAACCCTGTGTAACCTTTCTTCACCACCTAAAGCCTTTGCTAACCAATTCAAGCATGTTTTACCTCCCGAAATCACTTTGGACTCACTCCATAGACCTATAAATGTCAATAAAGCCATTAATGACCCTCCCTGTCAACCTAACATTTTCCTAACAATTTGTTTTATTTTACAGGTGATCAAAAGACTGCGGTCTTGGATAAAAAGTTTTAATACTAGTCATAAGACCTATTTGCTCTCAGATGGTTATCAAATCTATTTAAATAGAGATGGAAAATAAACATATAGTTAAAAAAAAAAGGAAGCATGAAATTAAATGATTTACTATTGAAATAAACAGTAAAAATCTAAAATATACAGTGAAGGTAAACAGACATAGTAAGGAATGGTCAAAGTCTATCAGGGTCAAATACTATCAAATTGAAGACCAAGTCAAGTAAAATAGCTAGCATGAAGACAAACAACAAGAAAGATAGCTACAAAGCATACATATTCATGTCAAAGTGAAGATAGATGAAAAAACAGAGCGTAAAAGTAAACATGGAGGCAGTAAGGGTTAAACAGATATGAAAACACTTTCACCAGCAATAATGAAGTTCATCCAAAGTAAAAGTGAAAAATAGTTAAAAGAAATTTAAGGTTAAAAGATGAAATCAGAGCAGAAATGGTACATTCTTAAGAAATTTCCTGTTTAAGTCATAGCTTTTCAGAAACTCGTTCAGCCAATCTAAGATGAATTTTGAGAAATTGGAAGAGTTTTGTATTCCTAAAGGGCTAGTCTATCAAATCCTATCTCATATTTTAGACAGGTACTACAAAAATTAATATAAGTGCATGTCTTCACTACCTATTTTCGGACTGTGCAAAGTCCTATTTTTGACATCTTTTTGCAGAGAATATTGTGAACAACTGGAGTTGAAGTTTGGGAAATAGACAAAAATTTCCTCAAGCACATACTTATCTACAATAACCTCTTTTACTTTTTTCATATCTATCTCGGATTGAGATATACAAAGTTATCAATGGACCCTAATTTTACAGAATTGTTGGGGCAGAATGCACAAAGAAAGGATGTAGTTAGTGATTTAGGTTCCTCATCATCAATTAAAAGTTGCTATCTAATTCGACTTTCTCTTCTTTGTCACCCTCAATCTATAAGTATAGTGCCAAATATATTCATTAGTTATGAGTTTCCTTTATTTAAGTTTTATAAATGTAAAACAGTTTGAGATGTTTGTAAACCAATCTTGATATTTTTTCTAGATATTTTAGTTTAGAATTTGTATAAATACTTCTTCATTTGAAGTATTTTAGGCGGATTAAAAGAAATTTCTATAGACATTTCATATCAAGTTAAAGAGCTATTCTAATCAATACTGGATTGGCTTGCTGGATCATGGAATAAAGTTAAAGGCATTTCACAGGATTCTTGTGCATAGTGGAAATAAAATAAGTATTATCTCTTCATGTTTATTATTGATTTTCCTTCATGTTTATAAATATTCATATGTTTCTCTATGAAATCCGAATGGTAAACAAGGAATGACATTTCAGAATTAGCTTTAATGCTCTCTATCTTGACTGTTTACTTTCTCATTGTTTTCTGCTAAACTATCTTAGTCTGGGAATTCTTAATTGCCCCCTTACTTCCGTAGTTTCCCCCCTTAGGTCCATACTAAAGGATTCTTAGTTGTGCTTTACTATTGATCTCCTTCTATTCTTCATCTTGATCCTAGTCTAAGGATTCTTCATTCTCCTTTCACCCTGGTTAGGACTATCTCATCCATTGAACCTGAAGATTTGCTTTTTCCTTGGCTAGCCTACCCTATGAACACTTCCTTTAGTGATCTAGTCCAATTAAGCCATCCTTTGATTGACTCCATAGCCCAATGGCTTGAAGGCCTTGCTCCATCCATCTATTCCTATAATTCCACCACCCCACCAAATTCAAAACCTTATGAACACTAAGAACTAGCCTAAAATCCCACCCAAAACAAATTTAAATTATAAAGAGAGAGCCCTCTCTGGACTTAGGTTGGCTAGATTCTAAGCCTAAAAGATTTATTTGTGGTTACCTCGGAAATTTCTTTCTTTAACCTTGAGAAAATTCTGAGTGATAACATAGTGGTGACCATACTAGGGAGAACTAACATTTTCTTCATAATTGTTTTACAGGTTTAGATCTGATCTATGATGTTAGATAGTGATCAGACACAAAAAGGTTAAAATCTTCCACCTGGCGACTCCAAATCAATTCCACAATCAAGACTCCATTGGAGGAATGAACTTGAAAGAACTATATGAAAAGATCAGGCTTTTAACTTGAATTGTTATCCAAGACATTATGTTCTTTCTCATTGATAAATTTTTTCAATGTATATTGTATTTTAGGGAAGATTTTAGATTAATTATTAATTATTTCCCTTTGAAAAATGTAGATATAAAGTCTCCTTACACATTTGAACAACAGTCTTCTAACTCTTATGAAGATAATTTTCCAATTGAGGAGCATCAAACAATCAAGACTAATCATACAATCCCTATACATATTCTAGTACCTTATAAAGTTCTTGATAGATATAAGACACTCATCTTACCTCCTACACTCCATTCTTTCCCTAACAATTATCACAAGTATCTCCCTAGGTTTGATGGAGAGAATGGTATCACTGCTAAAAAACGTATTCAAGGTTTTGAGAATTATCTAGACTTATTTGAAATTGATGTAGATGATGTTATTATCAGGCTTTTTGCTCTTTCTTTTCAAAGTAGAGTAAAGAGTTGGTTCAAAAATTTACCTATTGCAAGCATCTCAAATTTCCAACAATTTTTCAAAATTTTCTTTGATAGATGGATAATCAAAGTCAATCTTCTTATGACCATCAAGGAATATAATTAGTTAAAGAGACAACCAGATGAAACAATACCACAATTTTCAAACAAATTTAATCAAGCCTATTATTCAATGCCATCAAATATAAGACCTCCCCCTGATTGAACTCTTTTGCATTACCCAAGAGCATTTGATCCAGAGATAGAATTTCAACTAAGAGAAAGAAACCCCTCAACACTAGAACAAATGCAAAACATGGTAGTAGATGTAAAGTTAATCAGAAAATTAGAAGAGAAAATGTGAAAGCAGAAAAAGAGGAAAAACTTGACATTTTGATGAGGAAAACAAAGGAAATGATGTAGAAGATCACCATGAAAGATGATTTTTTTGCTCAAAATCACCATGACACATTTATTTCACAAAAGGAAAAGGTTGATATTCATGAACAAATTCCTACCAACTCCAACTACCATAGATCAGAAGATAGATTCATAGAGCAATATGTGGAGGAGAAATCTCCTGATCTAATGTGTATGTTTGATGACATTACTTATTTTGATGATTTGCCCAAATATGATCAATATGATGATAATTATGTTATTCAAATCCAAACTAACTATACAGAGCAATCAGAAGCTAGTTTGGGGAATAAGGAAATTTAGTTTCAACAGCTTGAAAATAGTGATCATTTTATCCATATCAGCTATGAAAGTGAAGAAGAAAGTGCAAAAAATTTGGAAATAAGTGAAGCTTCTTTGCCTCTTTATTTTGAATCATTACAATTTTTAAATGAAATGTGGTATAAAATTTCTGAAGAAAAGGAGGAGCAGCTTGTAGAAATCTATGAAGTTCCATTTGTACCTATATGCAATATGTTGCAACAATCCTTTCAAGTTTTTTATGATCCAATCGCTGATATGTTGGATAATGAATGCAATCAGAATTTTTCTCCCTTAGCTGACTATGATAGTCAAAATCAAGATGATAAGGTTTCACTAGACATACATTACAATCAATAGAATTATAATCACAAAGCTCATCTGAAAGTCTATAGGGTGTTAAAGGTAAAGGTGACATTTTAGTTTCATGGCATGGAAGCCATCCAAAACAAGTGTGTAGTTGCTTAAATTAGTTGAACAATAGTGTATATATTTTGGAAGATCCTTTTCTATAGTTTTTAGAGTCTAGAAAGGAAAGCAAGTATTTCCTTATCTTCTCTTTTGTTGACAAGATTATATGTGGCTTTAGAACCTCAGTTTTAATCACAAACAAGCCCAAGCAGCAAAATCCATCAATGTTTATAATGCTTGAGTGGTTGCATTGGTTATTTCATTTTACCTAACTAGTAGTCAGAAAGTTTGTTAGAGTAAGTAGGTAGGATTTCAATTTGAATAAATTTAGATTTCAATTTGAATTAATTCAGATTTCAATAAGAAGTTTATATTAGATCAAATTTCAGTTTGCAGAAAAGGCTATATTTTCAGTTCAAAAGCTTTAGTCACAAAGATTATACAACAGAGCATATACATGTGTGGGGTCAACCCAATGGATCAGGCTACTAGTTGACGGTGTTCTTGACATTTCACAAGGGAATGCCATCCCCAAGTGGAGCCACTGTTAGGTTCCTATACCAATAGGAGTCATAATTTTGAATGGCTAAATTTAAGCCTTGCAATATGTACATACCTTTTCCTTTTGCAAATGTTTTCCATATTGATAAATTAAAAAATTTAAAGAGGGTATGTCCTAAAAGAATAATCATCAGACAAAAAAGAATAAGAAAAGGTCCAAAAAAGTGAAAAATATGAACCCCAAAAACAAAAGACCATGGAAGTGTGCAAGTCCAAATGCCACTACTATTTACTTTTATGCATAATAATGATTGTGTGCAGCTTGCTATTCATGCCACAGTCCATGGCAATCAAACTATTTAATCTTGATTATGCCATGCTTTAAATTTCATGTTGCTAGTTAGAGAATAAAATCTAACCAAACTCTTTAATATTGGTAGATCATAGTTAGGTAGAGAAAATAAAAGTAGCTCATAAGCTTAATTTGAGCCCTTGGATGATATAAGGTTAGAATCAGATAGTTTACTTTGTAAAGAAAAAAATATTGACAAGGGTTTGCTAGCCTAAATGCACCCTAATAAAGTGAAGAAAAAATGGTAGGACGAGTAAGTGGGTAAGTAGTAGAAAGGTTGCATAAATATCATGTGATTACATAAAAGAACTTATGTCATTGTTTTAAATGAATATTTCCAGTATGCATAAATAGAGGATAAAGAAAAGACAATGGTTCACAATGTGATTTATTTAACATCCCCTCATTCAATCTAACCCCTATGACACTCACTAACTTCCCTTTCACAATAAAAATATTAATACCTATAGTTCTTTAATTCAAAGAGGCTTAGAGCATTTCTCTGACTTCTGGTGGGATGGAACCCTTGTCTTGATGACTTAAGGAGGGAAGGTGTTAAATTCCCTTATACATCATTCATTCCCCTCGCAAAACCCATTTTCCTAAGATTAAGTTCTCTTACCTAGGAAATCCCCTTGATAAACATATTTTATGCAAAAAACCCACAAAATTATATTTATCCTAAGTGTTAAGCGTATGGAAAGCGCATAACATTTCATTTACCTAAGTAAAATACCCCTTCCACTCATTTCACCTCATATTAACGTTTTCATTAAATATATAAATTCTTCGAAAACCCACTACCTCGTATATATTTAACTCCTTTATACAAAATAACCCCACCCCTTACTTTATTTGTAAACTATATTACTACCGCATATCCCACAAAATACATTAAAACCCCACCCTTGGTTCGTAATCCCTCATTACAGACTAGCACGATCCCCTAAACTTGGATTAGTCCTTAAACTAATCCCGAAACCATTGCAATTAAATCCCCAGGCCCCCCATTAATTCTTGTCATTTACCCCCGCGCAGCTTCACCTCCCAATCACCGTTGATCGTTCCCCCCCCCCTCCCGCCCCACCTACCCCACATCCAACAGCCTGTAATCATATTGATCGCACCCAATGTTTGCCCTTTAACTGCACGATAGAATGGTTTTCCTTGCAGCCCCTGATGTTATGTGTTAGAAGATGTATGGAATCAGGTGACCCCTCCTGAATACCACCAAGCCCACAAAATCGGTGCGAAATAAATGGCTTACCTCCCTCTCACTAAATGAAAAAACCGTCTATTGTTCACTTTGCACCAAAATTAGAAAAAATCAAACCTTTACCCGTTTAAACATGGAAACCCCAGTTTTTCTTGTTTTCTCCTGTTTGTGAAGTAAAACCCTGTGTAACCCTTCTACACCACCTCAAGCCCCTGCTAACCAATTCAAGCATGGTTTACCTCCCAAAATCACTTTGGACTCACTCCATAGACCTATAAAGCTCAATAAAACCATTAATGACCCTCCCTGTCAACCCAATGTTTTCCTAACATTTTGTTTTATTTTACAGGTGATTAAAAGACTACAACCTTGGATAAATAGTCTTAATACTAGTCATAAGACATATTTACTCCAAGATGGTTATCAAATCTATTTAGACATAGATGGAAAATAAACATACAGTTAAAAGACAAGCAAAGGAAACATGAAATTAAATGATTTACTATTGAAATAGATAGTAAAAACCTAAAATATACAGTGAAGGTAAAAGGACAAAGTAAAGAATAGTCAAAGTGTATCAAAGTTAAAGAGTATCAGATTGAACACCAATTCAAGTAAAATAGCTAGCATGAAGACAAACAACAGGAAAGACAACTACAAAGCATATAGATTCATGTTAAAGTGAAGACAGATGAAAAAATAGAGCATAAAAGTAAAATATAAAAGTAAACATGGAGGCAGTAAGGGCTAAACAGAGATGAAAACACTTTCACCAACAATAATGAAGTTTATCCAAAGTAAAAGTGAAAAATAGTTAAAATAAATTTAAGGTTAAAAGATGAAATTAGAGCAGAAATAGTACATTCTTCAGAAATTTCCTGTTTAAGTAATAGTTTTTCAGAAACTCGTTCGGCCAATCAAACATGAATTTTGAGGAACTAGAGGAGGTTTGTGTTCCTAAAGGGCTAGTCTACAAAATCCTATCTCACATTTTACATAGGTACTACAAAAAGTAAGATAAGTGCATGTCTTCACAACCTATTTTTCAGACTGTGCAAAGTCCTGTTTTTGACATCTTTTTGCAGAGAATATTGTGAACAGCTTGTATCAGGAAATCTAGTGTCCATTTAGAGCTGATAGTCCCACTAAGACGGGAAGCTATCTTAGAAACAAACAAAATAAAGTTACTTTTGTTTTCCTTTATGAGAAGTAGATGAGAGAGAAGCAGATAGTACCAACCTCAGTCTTTCACTTGGCTCCTTGCTTGTTTCCTCTCCCCTCTAACAGATCTTCGCCGCTCCTTCCTTGCTTACCCCGGTTCAAAGAGCACCTATAAAGTCAAAGCAGCATAATACCATCCAAGCACAGAGATATAAAATCATAAAAAATATAGGACGAAATATATATTGACCACACAAATGCGTATATCAACTCAAACATACAAGAATGTGGAGGAAAACTCAAATAGCCTTATTGATAGAAAGAGTAGAAAAGAGGATTACAACCCAATGATCTGACCCAGCGTCATCCTCCTAGCATGAAAGCCCTTATTCACCTCATGAAAAGCTTAGATCACCCAACACTATGATGTTCCATAAGGAAACCAACAGTACTTCCTTAAAAAATACAAGATTCCCGCCTTTGGATCTCTGGGATGAGGGATCCATATATAGATGTTTGTAGGGGGGTGAGTCAGCTTTTGGGATTTTGATTAGTGTCCTCTCTCTGATAGTTCTTGGTTCAACTAGGAGATTCATGATCTCTTACTCATCTCTGGGTGAATTCAGAGAGGCAAGTGTCACAAGAGAAGTTTCTGGAAGATTCCATGATCATCCACCTTGCAAACTATCTCTGCCATTTGTCTACTCTCACCCATCACACCCTATAGAAGGGATTTTGAGTATGCATCACACTTTTTTCATGTGGTAGGTGAGATGCATCGCACCCTTAGCACTGAGCAGTCTGTATGGTCTAGTTTTGACCTGTTCTGAGCAGTTTTCCATGGAGAACTTGTGGGAGATGATGTAATCAGCTAACCTTATTCCTTTAGGGTGTGAAACAACACTTTTAGGGACTCAGAACCCCTTGGTTTATGGACATATATGATTGGGGTTGCAGTGCCCAAATATGTCTATAACAGTTGCCCCCTAAAGCATGAGGTTGTAAATCTTTTGATGTCGGATGAAATGCTTTATCATGAGGATCCGAGGTTTTTCAAAATGGAAGGTGACCTGTAATAAAATACAATACAATACATTATCTTCATAATATTTTCATGATCTAGCTGAGGCAGGTATTCCCATGATCAACTTTATAAATTCATTTTCATGTACATAGGAAAGACAACTGTCTGTGTGGCAGACTGATGATTCTGGTAGAGCCATCATCCTTTGGTTTGGATGATTATCTGTACAGCAATGATGTACATTTGATGTCTTTATTTTCTTGAATATATCATAACCCAGATGGATGAAACTAGATCTAGGGTCTTCAAACGCGTTCAATCTTCGCCCAAAGTACAAGTCGATCAATGTGACAAGATGTTCTGGAGTTGAACATGGAAAGACATCAAGTGATTACTAGTCAATGATGTAAGTTGTTAACAGGCGTGAGAGGAATCACTGATAATGATGATGACCCTCAAGGTACGACAGTACAATTCACGTGGTGTGAAAATGTGACTTCGCGTCGAACACGACGCAAAATCTTTTGGTCGAAGGCCATTGATGTAAACCTATCACCAGAAGTGAGAAACTTGCCATTGAGGCATGCAAGCTTCAAAGTACTGAAAGGGTTGTTCCTAGACTGGCTTCTTGGATAATGAGTTGATGTTGACAAGAAGTGACCCGTCATAGGAGGGCCTTAATGAATCCCAAATCTACGACATGGAACAGAGCAAATGATTTTGTGGAATTGAAAATGATATGATGATACAGGGTTTAGGGTGGCGGTCATGAAAGAATGAAGCGCGAAGGTATTGCAGCGAATGAGACACAAACTAGGTTGGTGAATTCTCTGAGCGACTTCTCTTGAACATATCGGCGACACTGAAGTGGATTGGTAGCTTTAACCCAAAAAATAGATGGTATGGTGGACCAATTGTAATATGACCGGTGATCGGAATAACCCAACCCAACTCAATCATGGTGATGGAGCGAAAGAGTCATGTTCAAGAGAGACTTGCTACCAATAAAGTTTCTTCAAGTTTTCTTCCCAATTTTTCCCCAGTCATTGCTGACTAGTACCTATTTATTTTTGTCAAGCTTGATGAGGATAACATATGCTTGTTCTATAAGTTTCCCTTTAGGCAAACCCATCTCTATGTTTTAATGAGCCTAGCGACAGTGAAACTCATTCTAGTCTGCATGGACAAGTTTGTCTCTATTGGTTTTAATGAGTTTAACGACAAAGACAACTCGGTCCTTTTCCAATTTTAGAGAGTCTGAAAAGGGACAGAAAGGAAACTCCAGTCATCCTTTTTCGTCATATAATCCGTTAAGTCCGAAAAAAGTATAAAATAATACAAAAGGGATGAATTTCGATAGTTTTAATGAGCCGAACAAGACAAGCGCTCGATCATTTTATGTAATGATCCCTGAGGTCCAAAAAGATTAAAATCTAGAGGAGGGATAACACTTACGATCATTTTAACCAACTGGAGAGGCCAATTTCTCGACAATCTTTTCATATTTTACAAGTCAAATGAAAAGAGCTTAAAGGAGACTTGTTTTTTGAGGAATGAGTGATATTTTTGGGTAGCAGCTGGTTCCAGGTAAGGTTTGGAACTTTCCAATCACAACAGTGTCAAGAGGATGGCTAACATAATCACTTGTCATAGTTGTTCCTCAAAAGGGGTAAACAATCAAATGGAGGCATATGATTGGCTAAAAATAGAGTGGAGGTGATGGTAAGAACACGACCAAGGCTCAAAAGCTGATGATAATGCGTTCGCAATGGTTATTTACCGAAGGTGGGTTCATTTTTTAATGAGCTTAAACTCTGGTGGAACATATGCTCATTGCTTAGGTTTAATTTTTAACATGCTTGAACTTTGCGTAAAAATACTCGTGCCAGTCGTATAATAAGGAAGTCTGATAGATAGATTCATTTTTTAGGGAGCTTGCCGCATTTGAAACTTTGCTCCACTACCTTTCGCATGCAAGCTAGGAATGACCAACTACTGTCCTAGGGGTTAATTAACTACCGGGGTTAGGTAGGAAAACTCTTCCTTTACTTTGCCAGTGCCATTTGGCCCCTACAAAGGTGAACGGTCGATCTGACCAATCACCTAATCTAAGCAGTTGAAGTTAGAAGAAACTATGGCATTAGCATTATGTTGGTTTCTTTTCACTTCCGTACAAAAAGGTTTGCATGCCTTCAGGTATAATGAAGTAGATTTTCTAGGTTACCCTTCAATTTGCAGACAAAACATTTGCTCTGTCAAGAAAGGCCTACCTTCTGACGAAGGTATCTTATTCCACTCTAATCCCATTTTCATAAATGGATGGGTGTGTAAGACTGGTCATATTCCTACGTGGACACTACCTTATAACTGAGGTTTTCCTGCTGGAGCAGACTAGGGTGCATGCCCCATGGGTTTCAGTCACAATCACCGAATCACTCGTGCTCATCAGGTGGATGAACTAGAGACTGATGAGACATTCCTTGCATGAAAATACCAGTTAGGGATGGAATTTGACTATTAGCTATGTGTGAGTCGGGGAATGAAAGCTGGTCTATGAGTTGGACCAATCTGCCTTCATGCAGAAAACACATCACTCGAAAGAGCGAGGAGACAATGGCTCACATGCTATAAATGTAGTCACGCCTAAGGAGTAGATTGTAATCTAAAGGTCCTTGGACTACCATTACGTTCAGATAAACGATTTTCCCTCTCAAATTTATAGGAAAATTTGGAAGGATCCCTAACGGTCGACTGGTTCCTTTGTCGAAGCCTATTAGATTTCGCATCTCAGGCAGACGTGATGGTGAACCAAGTGCTTTCTAAGCAGTTGTTGAAAGGATACTCACAAAAGCCCCTTCATCTATGATAGTACCGACCATGACCATTCTGTAAGCTTGTACTATGATTCAGAATGGTACATTAGTTGGTAGACAGGGTCTGCCTAGTAGGTTCCAATCGAAGGAAATGACTAGGTTGCTTGGAGGTGGGACCGAATAAATGGCCGGACACATCTCCAACAACTTCCTTCCTGCGGTAAAGGAATGGATAGGTTTCCCCCATATTCATTGGAGTCTATGTTTATGAAAAGAATTTGAACGGTGTTGTTCTCATTCTCCTTGGTGACTGTATCATCTAAAGGTGGACCCTCTAACGACAAGAGTTTCTTATATCTAGGAGGAAGCCGTAGTGGTGAAGCAGGATGGTTATCCAAGACTCTTTTAGCTTCGTCTAGGAAGGGACAATGCTGGATGACATGATCACCTTCACACAATCTACAAGGAATTTTATATTTTCCTTTTTGTCCAGTGACTTCGTTTTCACTAGTTGACGGTGTACTTTCAACATGATTGTCAGAGGTTTAGGACACCGAATTGTGCAAGCAGGGAGACCAGTCCCTTAAGGTCCATGAGATGCAAGGACAATCTCGATGATAGTTGTCCCCTTTGCAAATGACACAAGGAGATTTAGGCCTAGATGGTGTAGTTTGTGGATTTTCGCTAGACGATGTATGGTTGCTCCTTTTGGCCGTTGGCTCCTTCTTCTTCTTCTCCTTCCCTTTCTTCTCCTTCTCAGCTACTTGGTTCTTAGTTTTACTAGCTTCACCAAGCGAAGAGGGAGAAGGGGAGGGAAAAAAATGAAGTATAAGATTGGGGGGTAACTCTAGTATCATCTAGTTGTTGACTTGATTGCTCAGGAATCACGGTGCTTTGAACGACACAGGTTGAGAAGAGCCATATTAGTAGGCCAATTGTCAGTCCTGGAAGGGATAATGTGGCCATATGAGGCACACCAACATCCCCCCCAGAGGAGAAAGGACTAGTATTTCCCCCAAGGGGAAATCCTTGGTTGGTGGACTCCATTTTCTCAGCCTAAGATCAACAAGGGAAAAATGACGTTATTTCGATTAAAATAAATTTTATGATGCTTTGACACAACTTGTTTTTTCAATTTTTAAGAGTCGAGAAAAAGCTAAAGATGACTCTAGTTGCCTTCGATTTTTAATCAGCCTGAAGTGACAAGTGCTCAGATGGACCTTTTCCATTAAAGGGTCTAAAAAGGAATGGAAGATACTACTCTAGAAATCTAGACAGAGGGATTACCAAACCAATCGCAAAACTGCAGAATACTTTTTATGGTGTGGCAGTCAATCTTTCTGAATGTTGTGTTTAGTGCATTGTGATTGATAGGGTGGCAGACACGGCTTCTTAAGGATAAAGGATATAGCGTATTGCACTCTCCCAACATATACTCGACAGTACATGGGATCACGAGTCCGTACTAGCACTTGTCGTCTCAAAGAGGAGGAATCACCCAACCTATGATGAAAGAAATAGTTACCAGGCTTTACGACACTGGAATACGTCTCTAGCCTAGACTTCTAAATGTTCTGCGTCAGGTTCCAAAGAGTTTTTATGTTCATTGAATTTATTTTACAGTTGATGTTTCTTAAGAAGTTTGCCTTTAAGGTTCACCACATGATGTAGGTATACAATTCCTTAAATGCAATCTAAGATGATAAATAGTCGTTTATTCTTATTTTTGCAATGAAAATCCTAGCTACTAAGGAAAGAGAGGTGAGATTCTTTCAACATAGAGCAGAGAGCACACACTAGATGCATTGTCCTAAATCAAAATCAACAAGCAGTCTAAATGAAAATGCACATGCATGTATTTGTTTTCCACTTTCTTAATGTGTGAATGACAAAAAGAATGCAAAGTACAAATCTAAATTATCTTTTCAAAGCAATAGTACTAACAATTTTCTCCTCAAAAGACAAAAGGAAGACAATGATGATACTTTGCGATTTTGAATTGAAAACTGCTTTTGACGCTTGAAATAATATTAATTCAAATCAAATACAAGAGTAATAGTGTAATCGACCATCAAGAAGAGTAGGATTCTTTTATTTGACTGAAAATGACACTTGCGACACTTCCAAATCAAAAGACGACAGTTTGATTAAGATACTTCTTTGTAAAGGAGAACTATAAATGGCGAACAATACCTAAAAACATTCACAATTATTTGTACAATGGAGGCTGAATAATGCAAAGGAAGGGAGTTTCCACAGTGGTATACTGATCACAGATAGAAAAACTCCTGAATAAAGCTGAAGAGGGTGAAGAAAAAACCAAAATCTGGAGGTAGAAACAGTCTTATCTAATCATCGCACCTGTAACACAGGGAAACAGGGATGCATCTCGCCTACTGCACATGGGAGGTGCGATGCATCTAGATTGCCTAGAGGGGAAGGTGTGATGGTCTAGGGACAAGACTTTAACTTGGTTTTTGGTCACACTTTGCAACTTAGTTGAGGGATTTAGGCCGAGATAATGATAGTCAATAAATACAAATCATAGGGGCTGATCTAATGAGGTTACTTGAGCCACCACCATGGAAATTAGGATGTTTGCAATCCAGATGTTTAATTCATAAACTAACCTAGAGATTGGCTGAAGCAACATTTATCTACTTTTCAGTTGCATAGAAAAAGCAGTTCGAAGGCTAGCTGGCATAACTTCAGGCTCCGTCTGTAGTTTATAAAGTAAATAAACTAGAAACAGGAAAACAAGCTATTCGCTGCCCAACAGAGTTGCCATTTTGTAATCGGGAAATCTACTGTCCATTCAGAGCTGCTAGTCCCACTAAGATGGGTAGCTATCTTAGAAACAAACAAACTAAAGTTACTTTCATTTTCCTTTATGAGAAGTATATGAGAGAGAAGTAGAGAGTACCAACCTCAGTCTTTTGCTTGGCTCCTTGCTTGTTTCCTCTCCCCTCTGATAGATCTTCGCCACTCCTTCCTTACTTACACCGCTTCAAAGAGCACCTATAAAGTAAGAGCAACATAATACCATCAAAGCACAGAGATCTACAATCATAAACAATATAGGACCAAATATATATTGACCACACAAATGTGTATATCAACTCAAACATACAAGAACGTGGAGGAAAACTCAGATAACTTTATTGATAGAAAGAGCAGAAGAGAGGATTACAACCCGTTGATCTAACCCAACATCATCCTTGCAACATGAAATCCCTTCTTCACCTGATGAAAAGATTAGATCACTCAACACTATGATGTTCCACAAAGAAACCAACAACACTTCCATACAAAATACAAGGTTCATGCCTTTGGATCTCTAGGATGAGGGATCCATATATAGATGTTTGTAGGGGGTGAGCCAGCTTTTGGGATTTTGATTAATGTCCTCTCTCTGATAGTTCTTGGTTCCACTTGGAGATTCATGATTTCTTACTCATCCCTGGGTGAATTCAGAGAGGCAAGAGTCACAGGAGAAGTTTCTGGAAGATTCCATGATCATCCACCTTGCAAAATGTCTCTGTCATTTGTCTACTCTCACCCATCGCACCCTATAGAAGGGCTTTTTAGTATGCATCGCACTTTTTTCATTTTGCAGGTGAGATGCATCGCACCCTTAGCACTGAGCAGTCTATATGGTCCAGTTTTGATCAATTTTGAGCATTTTTCAATGGAGAACTTCTGGGAGATGATGTAATCAGCTGACCTTGTTCCTTTAGGGTGTGAAACAACACTTTTAGGGACTCAAAAGACCTTGGTTTATGGACATATATGATTGGGGTTGCAGTGCCCAAATATTTCTATAACACAACTCGAGCTGAAGTTTGGGAAACAGAGAGAGATTTATCTGAAGCACATACTTATCTACAATAACCGCTTTCACTTTTTACATATCTATCTCGGATTGAGATATACAAAGGTATCAAGGGGCCCTAATTTTGTAGAATTGCTAGGGTAGAATGCACAAAGAAAGGATGCAGTTAGTGATTTTAATTCCTCATCATCAATTAAGAGTTGCTATCTAATTCAACATTCTCTTCTTTGTCACCTTCAATCTATAAGTATAGTGCCAAATATATTCATTAGTTTTGAGTGTCCTTTATTTAAGTTCTATAAATGTAAAACAATTTGAGATGTTTGTAAAACCAATCTTGATATTTTTTCAAGATATTTTTGTTTAGAATTTGTATAAATACTTCTTTATTTGAAGTATTTTAGGTGGATTAAAAGAAATTTCTGTAGACATTTCATATCAATTTAAAGAGCTATTGTAATGAAGACTGGATTGGCTTGCTACTTCATGGAATAAAGTGAAAGGCATTTCACAAGATTCTTATGCACGATGGAAATCAAATACGTATTATCTATTCATGTTTATTATTGTTTTCTCTTCATGTTTATAAATATTCACATGTTTCTCTATGAAATCTGAATGGTAAACAAGGAATAATATTTTAGAATTAGCTTTAATTCTCTTTGTGTTGACTGTTTACCTTCTCATTGTTTTTTGCTAAACTATCTTAGTCTGAGAATTCTTAATTGCTTCCTTACTTCTGTAGTTTCCCCCCCTCAGGTCCATAGTATAGGATTCTTAGTTTCCTTTTACTACTGATCTCCTTCTATTCTTCATCTTGATCCCTGCCTAAGGATTCTTCATTGCCCTTTCACTTTGGTTAGGACTATCTCGTCCATTGAACCTGAAGATTTACCTTTTTATTTGCTAGCCTACCCTGTGAACACTCCCTTTAGTGATCTAGTCCAATTAAGCCATCCTTTGAATGACTCCATAGCCCAATGGCTTGAAGGCCTTGCTCCATCCATCTCTTCCTAGAATTCCACCACCCAACCAAATTCAAAACCTTATGAATACTAAGAACTAGCCTAAAATCCCACCCAAAACAAAGTTAAATTATAAAGAGAGAGCCCTCTCTGGACTTAGGCTGGCTAGAGCCTAAGCCTAAAATATTTGTTTGTGGTTACCTTGGAAATTTCTTTCTTTAACCTTGAAAAAATTCTGAGTGATAACATTGTGGCAACCATACTATGGAGAACTAACATTTTCTTCAGAATTGTTTTGCAGGTTTAGATCTGATCTATGATGGTGGATAGTGATCAGACACAAAAAGGTTAAAATCATCCACCTTGCAACTCCAAATAATTTCCACAATCAAGACTCCACTAGAGGAATGAACTTGAAAGAACTATATGAAAAGATCAAGCTTTTAGCTTGGATTGTTATCCGAGACATTATGTTCTTTCTCATTGATAATTTTTTTCAATGTATATTGTGTTTTAGAGAAGATTTTAGATTAATTTTTTATTATTTCCCTTTGAAAAATGTAGATATAAAGTCTCCTTACACCTCTGAACAATAGTCTTCTAACTCTTATGAAGATCATTTTCCAATTGAGGAGCATCAAACAATCAAGACTAATCATACAATCCCTATACATATTCCAGTACCTCATAAAGTTCTTGATAGATATAAGACACTCATCTTACCTCCTACAGTCCATGCTTTCCCTAACAATTATTACAAGTATCTCCCTACGTTTGATGGAAATAATGGTATCACTACTGAAAAACATATTCAAGGTTTCAAGAATTATCTAGACTTGTTTGAAATTGATGAAGATGATATTATTATCAATTTGTTTGCTCTTTCTTTGCAAAGTAGAGTAAAGAGTGTGTTAAAAAATTTACCTATTGCAAGCATCTCAAATTTCCAACAATTTTTTAAAATTTTCCTTGATAGATGGATAATCAAAGTCAATATTCTTGTGATCATAGAAGAATATAATTAGTTAAAATGACACCCAAATGAAACAATACAACAATTTTCAAATAGATTTAATCAAGCCTATTATTCAATGCCATAAAATATAAGACCTCTCCCTAATTCAACTCTTTTGCATTACACAAGAGAATTTAATCTAGAAATAGAATTTCAACTAAGAGAAAGAAACCCCTCAACACTGGAAAAAATGAAAAACATGGTAGTAAATGTAGAAGTTAATCTGCAAATTAGAAGAGAAAAGTTGAAAGCAGAAAAAGAGGAAATACTCGACATTTTGATGAAGAAAACAGAGGAAATGATGCTGAAGATCACAATGAAAGATGAATTTTTTTACTCAAAATCACCATGACATATTTATTTCACAAAAGGAAAAGGTTGATATTCATGAACAAATTCCTACCAACTCCAACTACCATAGATCAGAAGATAGATTCATAGAGCAATATGTGGAGGAGAAATCTCATGTTCTAATGTGTATGTTTGATGACATTACCTCTTTTGATGATTTGCCCAAATATGATCAGTATGAAGATAGTTATGTTCTTCAAATCCAAACTAACTTTACAGAGCAATCGGAAGCTAGATTGGAGAATAAAGAAATTCAATTTCAGCAACTTGAAAATAGTGATCATGTTATCCATATCAGCTATGAAAGTGAAGAAGAACGTGTAGAAAATTTGGAAATAAGTGAAGCTTCTTTGCCTATTTGTTTTGAATCGTTTCAATTTTTAAAGGAAATGTGGTATAAAATTTCTAAAGAAAAGGAGAAGCATCTTGTAGAAATATATGAAGTTCCATTTGAACCTATATGTAATAAGTTGCAACAATCCTTTCAATTTCTTCATGATCCAATTGCTGATATGTTGGATAATGAATGCAATCATAATTTTTCTCTATTAACTGACTATGATAGTCAAAATCAAGATGATAAGGTTTCACCAGAAAGACATTACAATCAGTAGAATTATAATCACAAAGCTCATATGAAAGTCTAGAGGGTGTTAAAGATAAAAGTGACCTTTCAGTTTCATGGCATGGAAGCCATCCAGAACAAGTGTGTAGTTGCTTAAATCAGTTGAAGAATAGTCTGTATATTTTGGAAGATCCTTTTGTATAGTTTTTAGAGTCTTCAAAGGAAAGAAAGTATTTCCCTACCTTCTCTTTGGTTAACAAGATTATATTTGGCTTTAGAACCTCAGTTTTAATCACAAACAAGCCCAAGCAGCAAAATCCATCAATTTTTATAATGCTTGAGTGGTTGCATTGGTTATTTCATTTTACCTAACCAACAGTCAGAAAGTTGGTTAGAGTAAGTAGGTAGGATTTCAGTTTGAATAAATTCAGTTTTCAGCAACAAGTTTATGTTAGATCATATTTTAGTTTGCAGAAAAGGGTGTATTTTCAGTTCAAAAGTTTTAATCACAAAGATTATACAACAGAGCATATACATGTGTGGGATTGGCCCAATGGATTAGGCTACTAGTTGATGGTGTTCTTGACATTTCACAAGGGAATTCCATCCCCAAGTGAAGCCACTATTAGGTTCCTATACCAATAGGAGTCACAATTTTGAATGGGTAAGGTTAAGCCTTCCAATATGTACATATCTTTCCTTTTTGCAAATATTTTCCATATTGTTAAATTAAAAAATGTAAAGATGGTATGTCCTAAAAGAATAATCAACAGAAAAAAAGGAATAAGAAAAGGTCCAAAAAAGTGAAAAATATGAACCCCAAAAACAAAATACCATGGAAGTGTGCAAGTCGAAATGCCACTACTATTTACTTTTATTCGTAATAATGATTGTGTGCAACTTGTTATTCATGCCACAATCCATGGTAATCAAACTATTTAATCTTGATTATGCCATGCTTTAAATTTCATGTTGCTAGTTAGAGAATAAAATCTAACCAAACTCTTTAACATTGGCAGATCATAGTTAGGTAGAGAAAATAAAAGGAGCTCATAAGCTTAATCTGAGCCCTTGTATGATATAAGGTTAGAATCATATAGTTTACTTTGTTAAGAAAAAAAAATATTGACAAGGGTTTGCTAGCCTAAATGCACCCTAATAAAGTGAAGAAAAAAATGGTAGGATGAGTAAGTGGGTAAGTAATAGAAAGGTTGCATAAATATCATGTGATTACATAAAATCACTTATGTCATTATTTTAAATGAATATTTCCAATATGCATAAGTAGAGGACAAAGAGAAGACAATGGTTCACAATGTGATTTATTTAACATCCCCTCATTCAGTCTAACCCCTATGACACTCACTAACTTCCCTTTCACAATTAAAATATTAATACCTATAGTTCTTCCAGTCAAAGAGGCTTAGAGCATTTCTCTGACTTCTGGTGGGATGGGACCCTTGGCTTGATGACTTAAGGAGGGAAGGTTTTAAATTCCCTTATAAGTCATCCATTCCCCTCACAAAACCCCTTTTCCTAAGGTTAAGTTCTCTTACCTAGGAAATCCCCTTGATAAACATATTTTATGCAAAAAACCCACCAAATTATATTTATCCTAAGTACTAAGTGTATGGAAAGTGCATAACATGTCATATACCTAAGTAAAATACCCCTTCCGCTCATTTCACCTCATATTAAATTTTTTATTAAATATATAAATGCCCGGAAAACCCGTTGCCCTGTATATATTTAACTCCTTTATACAAGATAACCCCACCCCTTACTTTATTTATAAACTATATTACTACCCCATATCCCACAAAATACATTAAAATCCCACCCTCAGTCCCTAATCTGTCAATACAGACTGGCGCGATCCCCTAACCTTGGATTAGTCCTTAAAGTATTCCCGAAACCACCGCAATTAAATCCTCGAGCCCCCCATTAATTCTTGTAATTTACCCCCACAGAGCTTCACCTCCCGATCTCTGTTGATCGTCCTCCCCCGCGCCCCCCCCCCCCCCCCATGCAATGGCCCATAATCCTATCGACTGCACCCAATGTCCACCCTTTAACCACTCAATAGAATGGTTTTCCTCCTGGCCCCTGATGCTATGTGTCAGAGGATGTATGGCACTGGGAGACCCCTCCCGAATACCACCAACCCCACAAAAGAAGTGTGAAATAAACCACTTACCTCCCTCTCGCTAAATGAACAAACTGTCTATTGTTCATTTTGCACCAAAATTAAAAAAAAATCAAACCTTTACCTGTTTAAACACGAAAACCCCAATTTTTCTTGTTTTATCCTGTTTTTGTAATAAAACCCTATGTAACCCTTCTACGCCACCTCAATCATCTACTAACCAATTCAAGCATGGTTTACCTCAAAAAATCACTTTGGACTCACTCCATAGAGCTATAAATATTGATAAAGCCATTACTGACCCTCCCTGTCAACCCAATGTTTTCCTAACAGTTTGTTTTATTTTACAAGTGATCAAAAGGCCACAACCTTGGATAAATAGTCTTAATACTAGTCATAATACCTATTTACTCCGAGATGGTTATCAAATATATTCAAACAGAGATGGAAAATAAATATACAGTTAAAAGACAAGCAGAGGAAACATGAAATTAAATGATTTACTGTTGAAATTGATAGTAAAAATCTAAAATATATAGTGAAGGTAAAAGGAAAAAGTAAATAGTAGTCAAAGTGTATTAGGGTTAAAGAGTATCAGGTTGAAGACCAAGTCAAGTAAAACAGCTAGCATGAAGACAAACAACAGGGAAGACAGCTACAAAGCATACAGATTCATGTCAAAGTGAAGACAGGTGAAACAATAGAGCATAAAAGTAAACAATAAAAGTAAACATGGTGGCAATAAGGGTTAAACAAAGATGAAAACACTTTCACCAGCAATAATGAAGTTTATCCAAAGTAAAAGTGAAAAACAGTTAAAAGAAATTTAAGGTTAAAAGATGAAATCAGAGTAGAAACGGTACATTCTTTAGAAATTTCCTGTTTAAGTCATATTTTTTCAGAAACTAGTTTGGCCAATCTGATATGGATTTTGAGAAAATGGAGGAGGTGTGTGTTCCTAACGGGCTAATCTACAAAACCTATCTCACCTTTTACACAGGTACTACCAAAAGTAAGATAAGTGCATGCCTTCACAACCTATTTTCAGAGTGCGCAAAGTCCTATTTTTAACATCTTTTTCTAGAGAATATTGTGAACAGGTGGAGCTGAAGTTTGGGAAATTGAGAGTTTTACCTCAACACATACTTATATACAGTAAAATCTTTCACTTTTTACATATCTATCTTGGATTGAGATATACAAAGGTAAAAATGGACCCTAATTTTGTAGAATTGTTGGGGTAGAATGCACAAAGAGAGGATGTAGTTAGTGACTTGGATGCTTCATCATCAATTAAGAGTTGCTATCAAATTAAACTCTCTTCTTTGTCACCCTCAATACATAAATATAGTGCCAAATAGATTCATTAGTTTTGAGTGTCCTTTATTTAAGTTCTATAAATTTAAAATAGTTTGATATATTTGTAAAACCAATGTTGGTATTTTTTCAAGATATTTCAGTTTAGAATTTGTATAAATACTTATTTATTTGAAGTATCTTCAGTGGATTAAAAGAC
Organism: Pinus taeda; assembly: GCA_000404065.3. Taxonomy (NCBI): domain Eukaryota; kingdom Viridiplantae; phylum Streptophyta; class Pinopsida; order Pinales; family Pinaceae; genus Pinus; species Pinus taeda. Next base: position 21,594 of record APFE030881440.1, on the reverse strand, counting down.
ATTTCTGTACACATTTCATATCAATTTAAGGAGCTATTTCAATCAAGACTGTATTGGCTTACTGGATCATGAAATAAAGTTAAAGGCATTTCGCAGGATTCTTGTGCATAGTGGAAATCAAGTAAGTATTATCTCTTCATGTTTATTACTATTTTCTCTTCATGTTTATAAATATTCACATGTTTCTCTATAAAATCTGAATGGTAAACAATGAATGATATTTCAGAATTAGCTTTAATGCTCTCTGTATTGACTGTTTACTTTCTCACTGTTTTCTGCTAAACTATCTTAGTCTGGAATTCTTAATTGCTCCCTTAATTCCATAGTTTCCCCCCTCAGGTCCATAGTAAAGGATTCTTAGTTGCCCTTTGCTACTGATCTCCTTCTATTCTTCATCTTGATCCCAGTCTAAGGATTCTTCATTTTCCTTTCACCTTGGTTAGGACTATCTCATCCATTGAACCTGAAGATTTTCCTTTTGCTTTGCTAGCCTACCTATGAGCACTCCCTTTAGTGATCTGGTCCAGTTAAGCCATCCTTTGATTGACTCCATAGCTCAATGGCTTTAAAGCCTTGCTCCATCCATCTGTTCCCAGAATTACACCACCCAAACAAATTCAAAACCTTATGAACACTAAGAACTAGCCTAAAATCCCACCCGAAATAAAGTTAAGTTATAAAGAGAGAGCCCTCTATGGACTTAGGTTGGCTAGAGCCTAAGCCTAAAATATTGGTTTGTGGTTACCTCAAAAATTTCTTTCTTTAACCTTGAGAGAATTTAGAGTGATAACACCCGCAAAATTCTGATTATAAGTGCATTCTTGGTGGTAGATCTCCAAATATTTTCACCATAGATAACACCTACCCGCTCATCTTAACTGATTTTTGGCCATCAAATCATCAATAGTAACCCCAATGACTACTTTTGGACCCACCTGCGTGTCACCATCCTTCATGGCTTAGCTCATCCAGCACAACTTCACTTATCTCACCCCTCTCATTCATCACGCAACCTTTCTACCCCCTTCCTCACCTAGTCGGGCATCATAGTTTAGAGCCCCACAATCCCTTGCAACGGCCCATATTACTAAGACTATCCTATTTTCATATAGTCATCGCGTAGGGGAAAGATCCCCTATGTACAACTTCAACCTACTTTTGTTTACTTTTCTAGGGAATGGTTCTCCATTCAGCTTTGCGAGGTGAACTTCACCACCATCCGTGATCTCTTTAATAATGTATGGCCCCAACCAGTGCATTTGAAATTTTCCTAGAAACTTCATGAACTTGCTATCATATAACATCACCAAATCATCTACCTTAAACGTGTGTAACTTAATATGCTGATCACTCCATGCCTTCTCACGTTCCTTTTTCACCTGCTTGTGAAAGCTTGCAAGGAAGCAATCTTCTTCCAACTCCATGATCTACACAAGTCGTTCCTCTAAGGTCTTGTGGTCCACCATCTTAGTCAATGTTGTAATCTGTAAACTTGGCACAATATACTCCATCGACATTACTGATTTAATTCCTTAGACAAAATTGAACAACATCTGTCCTCTCAACTTCTTGAAGGTCGTCCTATAAGCCCATAATGTTGTAGGTACATGGATGTCCCAGTCAGTCCTCTATGTGTTGCATACTTTTGGTGATGCATGGTTCAAAGTCTTATTAAAAGGTTCCACTGTTCCATTAACCTATGGGTGATAGGTGGTTCTCTTCTAATGATATACCTAGAATTCTTTCAACATCACGCTAATCTTTTCATTTAAAAAATGCCTACCCCTGTCACTCATCATAATTTTAGGGCATCTACACCTTGTTAAGACATATTCGAATTTTTTTTTGTAGTAGTGGGCATTGTACAATCTTTCACTGGTTGTGCTTTTGCCCATTTGGTTAAATAATCAGTTGCAGTAATGATACACGATGCGCCCGTGTTTTTCCCTGGTGGTTGTATGGGACCTATAAAGTCAATGGCCTATTTATCAAATACCTACAATGAAACTTGAGGATTTAAAGGCAAGTCATCCCTTCGTGAAGGCTTTCCTGTCCTTTGGCAAGCATTGCACACCTTTCTATACACCTTAGAATCCTTATATAATGTAGGCCACCGTAAGCCAGTGTGAAAAATATTTTGTGCGGTTGCCTTCCTAGCATAGTGGCCTCCTACCACTACTCCATGAGCTTCATCTAGGATACTAGAATGTTCAAACTCAAGAATATACCTCCGCAATATCTCATCTGACCTCATCTTATACAAGTGACCCGCAATTACTGAAAAATCTGTTGTGTGCACTACTATCTCCTTCTTCTGTTGAGTGGAATAACTTTCCAGAGCCGTTCCCATCATTAAGAACTGAATAATATCAACAAAATGATCATCCACGATGTGCACTACAAAGATTTATGCATCTGTTAGTCCTTCCTCTAGACTACTTGGTTCCTCACCTGTTTCAATTAGGGATAGATGGTGTGGGCCTACATTCAACTTTCTAGGCTTCACAATCACTCCAAAGTCATAATCCTAGGACAATAGTAACCATCATCATATCTTCCCCCCCAACATAGGCTTATTGACCAGGTACTTCAACATGGAGCGATCGATATACATTTTAAAGTGTCTGCGCAACAAATAATGTATGAATTTCTGTAGTGCTGAGACCATCATCAACACTTCGCCCTCTGTAGTAGAGTAATTCTTCTAAGTTTTGGATAAGTTCCAGCTCACGAAAGCTATCAGATGGTCAATTTCTCCTTCGCCTGCCTATGTTAAGAAAGCTCATAGTGCAATACAAGATGCATCAACATGTACATGAAACTCATTTTTCCAGTCAGAAAATATAGAAATAGGCACGATCATCATTTTATCATTTGAGACATCCAAGATGCATTGAGAGTCTTCATCCCAACAAAGAATAACATCCTTTTTTAAAAATTTCTCCATTGGCGTGGTTATCTGGGCATACACCTTGATAAACTTTCTGTTGTACCCAGTGTGTCCCAATTTCGCGCGTAGTTGTTCTACATTCCTAGGGGCTTCCAAGTTGATAATTACAAAAATCTTGGTAGGGTCCACCATCAATTCCTTCTTACAAACAACGTGGCCAAGAAAAATCCCAAAAGGCACATGAAATATACATTTCCTTAAGTTCAGCATGATTTGATACCTTTGACATGTATCTAGCATGAGGTGAAAACTAAAAACATGGAACTTTACCAACCCAAACACGGTCCAATCATCAAAATATACTTCCAAGATTCTATGAATGAACTCTTTGAACACCGCGATCACTACTTGGGAAAAAATTGACGATGCATTCCTTAATTCGAATAACATAATTGTATACTGGAAGCAACCTCACTCAGATGTGAAGGTTGTTTTCCTGCGATCCATCGATGCAATCTTTATTTGATGATAAGCTAAAAACCCATTAGTAAATGAATATGACTCCCATTTGCCAACATTTTCTAGTACTTCGTTAGTAAATGGTGTTGGAAATGGATCATGCACATAGGCATCATTCAGCTTTTGTAGATCTATGCATATCCATATCTCGCCCTTCTGTTTATTTTCTTGGACCACCATATGGCTTACCCAATCTAATTCTTCCAAAGGATCAATAATACCAAATTCCAACATTTTATCTAGTTCTAGGCACATGTTCTCCTTATACTTTGGATTCAATCAATAAGGCCACTACTTAATAAGATTCACATCTAGTTTCAATGTAATCTTAATAATGCTTAAATCTCCAACAAACCCTTTCAAATCTGAGAACTTCATGGGGAATAAGTCTTGGTACTTGTGCAGCAACTCAACTACCTTATCAACCATATCTTCATCCCAATAATCTCCTATCTTTGTGAACCTAGGTTCTTCTTTAGATTCAATGTTTACCTGTCGAGTCTTCAAAGGCTCTGATCCAGGTTTGCCATCTTTGGTCCTTTGATTTCACACTCTCCCTTAGTCTCTAGAATGGTAATATTCCTCAGATCATCCTCTTCTTCAGCAATCACATTATAGTATTCGAGCGCATGGCACAGCTGGGTACTCTAATCTGGCTGAGTCCATTCTACCAGTTCCTTCGACATTTGAAATATAGCTACTTTTATTTCTTGCAACACTTCATCAATCCTGTCAAAGCCATATTAAAACTTGAAGGTTAATAGAAAACTCTCTCTTAAAATTTTACATTCAATAGTCCCATGGCGAAGCTCTATCTCCAAATACCAGTTCATTGGGATCGTATCTAGCGTACGAAAAAATATATGCACCGAGTCTGGTTGTGGTTTTGTTTTCCAGGCCTTAGTCCATCATGCTAAGTGATCATGAATATCATTCTTCCCACTATATTTTTCAATTATTCTAGTATTAGCATAGCCAAACCTCAACTTCAACATTCTTCTATATTCTCTCCATCCTTTAAAGCTCTCCTTATGCGTACTCCACCAATGGGTAGGTGTAGTGTGCAACACCAAATCTATTGCCTGGAATCGATGTTCGTTCGGTACTTCCCTTTCAAATTCATCTAAAAATAGTTCCACATCAGTCAAACCATCATAATGTGGAAGATTCCTTACCTCAGTCGATACACACCTTAGCGACTTGGTCATCATATTACAATTGAGCGTAGATACTTCAAGAATTGATTCTTCCAGTGTTCAAGATTTTCATCTAAATTTGAGGTGTAGGAGCTATCCGTGTCCCATGAATTTTGTTCATCGGTTGTAGGATTGATCCAGTTCTCATCTCTCAATGTTATCTTATATATCTGACCTAGATCATCATCGCTTTCTACATAGTCGCACAAAGGTTCAGTGTAATGCGCTCCTTCTACAAGATTAGGGGGCATGATGATCTTGAGCCACTTCTTATCAAAGGACATCTTCTGCTTCTTCAAGTTGGTCACCCCATTCATATCAATATTTGAGTCAATTCCTAGTGACGTGGGGTATGGGTTACTATCATCCACTATCTCAATGACCTCAAAGTTACCCAACACACTCCCACCCTCTATGTCCATTGTTCAACATATAAGTGCTCCATTGGACCCACTTGCACAACACCATCCTTTATGGCTTAGCTCATCCAACACAACTTCACCTGTCGTACCCCTCTCATTCATTGAGTAGCCTTTCTACCCCATTCATCACTTAGTTGTGCAGTGTAGTTTAGATTCCCTCGATCCCTTGCAACTACCCAAATTACTAAGACTATCCTATTGTCATATAGTCATCGTGTAGGGGCAGGATCCCCTATGTACAACTTCAACCTACTTTTGATTACTTTTCCAGAGAATGGTTCTCCATTCAGCTTCACGAGATGAACTGTGCCACCATCCGTGACCTCCTTAATAACGTATGGCCCCAACTAGTGCATTTGAAACCTTCATGGAAACTTTGTGAACTTTCTATCATATAATATCACCAAATCATCTACCTTAAATGTGTGTAACTTAATATGACGATCATGCGATGCCTTCTCGCATTCCTTTTGAACTTGCTATTGAAAGCCTGCAAGGAAGTAGTCTTCTTCCAACTCCATGATCTGTGTGAGTCATTCCTCCAAGGTCTCATAGTCCACCATCTTAGTCAATGCTGCAATCTATAAAATTGACATAATATACTCCATCGGCATTAATACTTCAATTCCTTAGACCAACCTGAATGATGTTTGTCCTCTCAACTTCTTGAAGTTCATCCTATAAGCCCATAACGTTGTAGATACATGCATGTACCAATCATTCCTCTGCGCATTGCATACCTTTGTTAATGCATGCTCCAAATTCTTATTAAAAGTTTCCACCATTCCATTCACTTTTGGGTGATAGGCCGTGCTCCTGTAATGATATACCTGGAATTATTCCAACATCGTCCTGATCTTTTCATTTAAAAAATTCATACCCCTATAGCTCATCAAAATTTTAGGGCATCTGAACCTTATTAAGACATATTTGAACAAAAAATTTGGAGTAGTGGCTGCTATACAATCCTTCGTTGGCTGCACTTCTACCCATCTAGTTAAATACTCAGTTGCAGTAATGATATACCACATATCCTTCTTTTTTCTTGGTGGTTGTATGGGACCTATAAAGTCAATGGCCCATTTATCAAATACCTGCAATGAAACTTAAAGATTTAAATGTAGTTTGTCACTTCATGAAGGCTTCCTTTTCCTTTGGCAAGCATCAAACGACTTGTAGTATGCCTTAGAATCCTTATATAATGTCGGCCACCATAAGCCAACATGAAAAATCTTCTACACGGTTGCCTTCCCTGCATAGTGACCTCCTGCCACTCCTCCATGAGCTTCGGCTAGAATACTAGGGAATTCAAACTCTAGAACATACCTCCGCAATATCTCATTTGAACCCATCTTATACAAGACCCGCAATTACCGAAAAATTTGTAGTGCACATTACTATCTCCTTATTCTGTTTAGTGGCATAAACTTCCAAAGATGTTCTAGTAATTAAGAACTGAATAATATCAGCAAAATGATCATCTGCAATCTGCACTGTAAAGATCTGTGTGTCTAGCAGTCCTTCCTCCAGAATACTTAGTTCCTCACCTGTTTCAATTCAGGATAGATGGTGTGGGCCTACATTCAGCCTTCTAGGCTTCACAATCACTTCAAAGTCATATTCCTAGGACAGTAGTAACCATCGACATAACTTGCCCGCCAACACAAGCTTATTGACCAGGTACTTCAACGTGGAGTGATTGGTATACATTTTAAAGTGTCTGCCTAACAAATAATGTCTGAACTTTTGCAACTCATAGACCATTGTCAACCCTTCGCGGTTTGTAGTAGAGTAATTATTCTCAGCTTTTGATAACTTCATGCTCGCAAAAGTTATCGGATGGTCAATTTCTCCTTCTCCTACCTATGTTAAGATAGCTCATAGTGTGATACAAGATGCATCAACATTATACTCCTTTTTCCATTCTGAAAATATCAAATTAGGATCGACCGTAGTTTTCTCCTTCAACACATCCAAGATGCACCAACAGTCTTCATCCCAGCAAAGCATAGCATCATTTCTCAACAATTTCTCCATCATCATGGTTATCTGGGCATACACCTTGATAAAATTTCTGTAGTACCTAGTGTGTCCCAATGTTGCATGTAGTTGTTTCACATTCCTATGGACTTCCAAGTTGAAAATTACAACAATCTTGGCAGGGTCCACCATCAATCCCTTCTTACAAACAATGTGGCCAAGAAAAATCCCAAAAGGCACACAAAATATACATTTATTTAAGTTTAGCATAATATGATTCCTTCGACATGTATCCAGCATGAGGTACAAACTAGCAACATGTCACTTTACCAACACAAACATGGTCCAATCATCAAAATATACTTCCAGGAATTTATGAATTAACTCTTTGAATGTCGTGATCAGTACTCAGGAAACAATTAATGGCATGTTCTTCAATTCGAATGGAATAACTCTATAGTGGAAGCAACCTCACTTAGACATGAAGGTTGTTTGCTGCAATCCTCCAATATGATATTTATTTGAAGATAAGCCAAAAATCCATCAAGAAATGAATATGCCTCATGTCGGCCAACATTTTCTAGTACTTCCTCAGTAAACGATGTTGGAAATGGATCATGCACATAGGCATCATTCAGCTTCCGCAGATATGCGCATATGCATATGTCGCCCTTTTGTTTATTTTCTTGGACCACCATAGGGCTTACACAATCCGGTTCTTCCACAAGCTCAATAATACCAGCTTCCAACATTTTATCCGGCTCTAGGCACACCTTCTGCTTATAATTTGGATTCAATCGATAAGGCCACTACTTAATAGGCTTCACATTCAATTTCAATTTAATCTTCATAACACCTAAATCTCAGACAGTCCCTTTCAAATCTGAGAACTTCATGGGGAATAAGTTATGGTACTCGTGTAGCATTTCAACTACCTTATCAACCATATCTTCATCCCAATAATCTCCTATCTTTGTGAACTTAGGTTCTTATTTAGATTTAATGTTTACCTATTGAGTCTTCAAAGGCTCTAATACATCTGGGTTTGCCATCTTTGGTCCTTCAACTTCATGTTATCCTTTAGTCTCTGGAATGGTAATATTCCATGGATCATCCTCTTCTTCAACAGTCACAATATAGCATTCGAGTGCATTGCACAGCTAGGTACTCCAATCTGGCTGACTCCATTCTACCAGTTCCTTTAGCATTCCCAATATAGATGCTTTTATTTATTGTAGCATTTCATAAATACTATCAAATCCATCTTCAAAGTTGAAGGTTAATAGAAAAATCTCTCTTAAAATGTCCCATTCAGCGGTCCTGTGGCGAAGCTATGTCTCCAAATACCAATTCATTGGGATCGTATCTAGAATATGATAAAATATATGCACCCATTCTGGTTGTGGTTCTATTCCCTAGGCCTTAGTCCATCATGCTAAGTGATCACACTGATCATCCTTCCCACTATATTTTTCAGTTATTCTAGTATTAGCATAGTTGAACCTCAACTTCATCATTCTTCTATATTCTCTCCATCATGTAAAGTTATCCTTATGAGTCCCCACCAACGAGTAGGTGTTGTGTGTATCACACACTCTAGTGCTTGGAATCGATGTTTTTCTGGTACTTCCCTTTCAAATTCATCTAAAGATAGTTCCACATTAGTCAAACCATCATAATGTGGAAGATCCTTTACCTCAGTCGAGACACACCTCAGCGACTAGGTCATCATATTACAGTTCAACTTATATACTTCATGCAATGATTCTTCTAGTGTTCAAGATCTTCATCTAAATTTGAGGCGCGCGAGCTATCCGTGTCCCATGCAATTCGTTCATCTACTGTAGGATTGATCCAGTCCTCATCTCTCAATGTTATCTTATATATTTGACCTAGATCATCGTCACTTTCTACATACTCTCGCAAAGGTTTAGTGTAATGTGCTGCTTCTACAGGGTCTAGGGGCACAAAGACCTTGAGTGACTTCTTCTCAAAGGACATCTTCTTCTTCTTCAAGTTGGTCACCCCATTCATATCAACAGTTTAGTCAATTCTTGGGAGTGTGGGGTATGGGTTACTATCATTCACTATCTCAATGACCTCAAAGTTATCCAATGCAGTTGCACCCTTAATGTCCACTATTACACCATATAATTGACCCATTGGAATAATCTTCTGTTGATTTTCCATGAACAGCTGAATGGGAGACCACTTTAGTGCAAGTCTCCCCATCCTTTCCTATGTTTACTTAGGGAAGAAATTCCCATCAGATGCCAGATCTCAGATTACCTGGTCCATTTCAACTTTACCTTTCTACGTAATTAACCTCATCTTGCATCACATTCATGCCTTATGTTTACCAATATTCCTCACCGTGTGTTATTCAGTAGGAGTATTTTCCTTATTGGCACACTTGTCTATTAAGTCTTACAATCCTTTGACTTCTTTTTGATCACACAGAAGATTCATAGAAGCTTTTAGAAAGGAATCTAATATTGAAGGATCTACTTCTTGAGTCACATTAGTCTCTAGCATTTTCTCCTTACTTCCTGAGGTGGAGGCCTCAATGAAGTTCTTCTTTGCTTCCAAGAAAGCTTCTTTACCATGATTTAGGTCAAAGTTGACTTCCTTCTCAGTAGCTTTACATACCCATCCTTCCTCCTCAAGCTACTTACCTTTATCTATGGTAGTTGTCATACCACTTCTCAACATGAATTTATGTTTTGATCCTCCTCGTGGGGCTTAGCCCTCATCATATGAATATTTTGCGTAGGCTGTTGTGGTTACACCATCGTTTCTTGCATATTTCCCATAAGGACTAGAAATTCCTCTATGACATGGTCAAACTGTCGACAATATTGATAGGAGGGATGCATGGGTTTTGTAGAATCTCATGCCAAGTACCTTTCTTTGCCACAGTTATAGAAAATTGCCTACCCATGCCCTCAAGCTGGTCCAACACCTCTTCCTCATCCTTGGCCTTGGAATGCCCTGCGCATTGCTGCTGTGCCTTGTTCTCGAGGCTAGTTCTCTACCTGAACTTTGTAGGCTAGGGTCTTATCCATCATCAACTCAGAAATTCTACAATGGACTTCATCACACCACACTGACTTACAGAAATTTCAAAATAACTGTTCCAGGTTCTGTACAAATTTTTGCAATAGATGGCAGTTTTGGTAGCATGATACCCTGTAACCTAACAAAAAGCGCAACTCCTGCACTCGTCTGAATATTGTTCTTAGGCTTCAGGGGTACAGGCCCTCCCCTTATAATATAATTCTTAAAGACCGGGCAATGGTCCTTGTCATGTCCATGGCTCTTACATTTTAGACACCAGATCTTAGCACATAGCTCTAGCTGAGCTTCTCTTCCATTCTTCAATCTCTGCAACTCGAAGTTCAAATTTTCTAGTTGGGAATGACTCTGTTATACCCCAAGGTTCGTATCTTAAATAAGCGATGCATCCTACCTTGTAGCGATCTCCAAGGCTTTTGCTTGCATCATTATTTTGTATTGTGACAAAGGTATTCCTAAATGGGGCAAGAGAGATGGTAAAACCAATCATGATGCTAGGTATCTGAGATTTACATATTAGCATTCCTAATATGGCATTTCAACCTCTGATCAAAGTCACAAGGTATCTCATCGACCATTTTTCAGATTTCCTTAAATACAATTAGTGACTGCACCTCTGACTTAGGCTTGTTGAACTCCTTGTTCAAAGCTCTCTGGGTATCTACCAACGAAACATTGGGGTTATCAGTGCAATAATTTAGATACCATGTTAACACGTGGTTCTCTAAGGTTATAACCAAGTGTGCTTTCTTAATATTATTGTCTGCAATCTGCTGCACTGTCCATACAACATCTGTGACAACCCAAAACTGTGGTGGGTCTTCAGTCCCTATTCCTTTAAAAATCAACATCTTCATCGCGTTCACCATCTTGAAGGGTGGAAGTGGAGGTGAAGGTGTAGGTGAAGGTGTAGGGTGCAGAGGTGGAGGTGGAGGTGGAGTGGATGGATGAGATATCCTTGGAATACCTAGCATAATTAAGTAAACAACACTTCGTGGTGTAGTCATCACTATCCCCTCATCATCACTTGAAGGGGGTTCAATGAGCGGATTATATTATGGGCTAGATCCTCCATTCCTTCTAGATAATCTCCCTCTTTGCCTAGCCCAAACCATGAAGGTAACTACATAAACCTATTTTCACATAACAACATTTTAATCCAAGTGTTCAATGATTTCATGTACTTACCTCGTGGTCCTTTAAATATCTTTGGTTCTACTTCGCTATAGCTGATATTTCTATCGATCATGAAATAAGTCACAAAACTGCCTAATTTGAGATCAACCCAGTGATCCACAACCCGTGCGATATTGCTTTATGATGTTTCCAAACATCGCACCAGTTCAGGAGTCCACACTATGGGGCCTTCGAGCCTCCACGTCCCTTGACTATCAACTAATTTCGACAACCACTCTTATAGTTCTTCAAGGAAGAAACAAGATAATGTGTCAGTCTTGTCTGTATATAAAAATCTCTATAACCACTTTCCTTGGTTAATTTAGGGCTCATGTTGTCCTGATCCCTGAACTCGCACGATTTTCGATCAATCCACTTATCAAGCTCTTTCTTCGTAGGGAACCATTTATCACACATCTCTTAGATAGATCCTGGTCCTAGTAGTGGAACCATTTATTGGCTTAAGGGGGCCAGACCCAGGATCAAAGTTGTTCATGCCAACCAGCAAAACCCTTACTACTTTCCCTTTTTGCAACAACCTGCACAGTGCAAGTTGTAGTCTCACCTGAGGCAGTATTGGGGAATGCTAGAACGAGGCTTCTGCATCCAAGGACATGTGATAAATGGTTCTTAAGCTTTGACAGTTTATATCTGCTTTCGATCAGCAATATTATAGGGCTCGTTACTACAACTAGGGTAAAATGGCTCCTAAACATTCGTGAAAGTCTACAATCAGTCTTTGCGGGCCTTAAATAGACAATTTATCTATTTTCATGCATCATTAAACAACCCTAGATTTGATTTCGTCTAGATCTATCCCATTCATCAGAAAACATAGTAGAAATTAGCTATTATGTTCGCAAAACAAGATAACTACTTAATTCATGCATTAATAAGACAAATTTAGTGGTTTCACACAACATTCATACATTATTTCATGAAAACATATCATTAAGTGATAGAATATAACATAAAAAGGAATGCCTAGATTGCACAATAATTCTTCAAAATTAGTCTTTATTGATGTTCAATGTTTAGAGTACAGGCTCTTCTACCCTGTGCACTCAGCTGTAGGAGCCTTCCACTTCTCGCCTAAGTACAAGAAGCAGAGCCTTCTTGCCTTAGCGTTCGCCCAAAATAGTCTCTATCCCAACTCTTTGCTATCTACTCACTTCTAAACTCACTATGACTCAAATATGTAGACTAGTCAATGAAATTCCATGTTCCATGGACCATGGGTGAGTCTCAAAACCAACTTATCTATCTATCTAAATAAGGGGCTAAGACCGCTTTGACTCCTAATTATCTATGTGCTCCACATCCCCATTTCATGGAGACTTTACATTCTTTAAAAAACTTATACAAAATTTTGGTTAAAACTAACCCCAAAATTGATCCTGGGGACCCTCTCCCAATAACCTCAGTGAGTTTTCCTCCCTCCTTGTCACCCTAAAAACAAGAAAAATGCATCATGCTAGACTAGGAGGTTTTGGATTTGATGTCATCCCATCATGAGTGATTTGCAGGAACGCTACACTGATACATCATGGAAAGATGGTGAATGTGATGAAGAAGGAGCACACATGCTAAAAGACTTGGTTGCAACTGGATGAACGTACCATGCACATCAAGGAATAAGTGAAAGGAACATATGCATTGAACCATCAAACAAGATGAAGACCATCGAAGACCATGAAACACTATGTCCTAAGAAGGAGAAGAAAAAGCACACCAAGAGTACATCAATCACTCAGCAGCACAACAACTTGACACAGACACCACAGTCAACCAGTAAATGTCATCAATGTCTTGTCGAGTTCTGTCATGAGCTGTCTTGGCCACATCACCACTATGAGCCATATATATTGTAGTTCAATGCAATGTAAAGTGAAGTCCAATGGACGCACACAAGAAGTTGAAGAGTCATGTCAATTGAAAAGTCATTGGAAGTTGAACAGTCATGAAGGTAGTCCAAGAGTCACAAGGGTCAAGAATCACCCTTGACTATATATACACCTCTCATTGTATGACCAAGGAATTTTCACCTTAGCTCCTCCCACATAGCCTTGAGAGTCTGTAGTATGTATTTTGAGGGGTGAGGAGTGGCTGCAATGTCCCACTACTAGGACTAGTGATGTATGGTGTACAAATGTGGCTTGGGACTTTTTCTTAATTCAAAATCCTATTAAGGCCGACATATTTTCACACATGTTTTGTAGATTTTTGTAATACTACTCTTTGAACATTCCTAATCTATGTATCCTTAACCTGTACTAAGATAGTTGAGCTACTTTCGCTGTTTTAGTACTTACATTGTTGAAGATGTGTTATATTTCTTATCACCACTATCTTATCCCTACGGACTACTCCGTGGGATACTAGACATACCAATTTTGTGTATTGGCTATCACCACTGTCCCATCCTTGTGGACTAGTCTATGGGATACTTGAAGACCATCTTTTTTTATTGATTATAACGACCATCACATCCATGTGGACTACTCCACTGGACAGTGTATGTGTTGTCACCTTCACTTCAGTTTTAACCACAGCCACATCTGTTGTGGTCTATTTTTTTGGGTGCTAGCAAGACCTTTCCTGGTTCACATGTGTCTCTTCGTAGGTGGTACCACTACCTCTCACTTAGATTCTCACTTTACTCTCCTCCTTTGCAGTAAGAGGACCTCGACACAGTTACATTATGCACTTACCAGAAACACATACCTTGATGTTTAAATATACTAGCATAAGACTCTCATGTGTTCATAGCTAGAGCCAAGGAAGATCTCTAAGTATATGGCCATTGGGCCTTTATACGAAATGGGACTCCTACACCAAACGATATGAGGTCTAGTTGGGACTTCACATCAGGGAGATCCCCTTGGTTGAGGGTTTTCCAACACCATCAACATCTTCCAAACATGTGTTCACTATCTCATTTTTCTCATCAGATTGAGGCTAATAAGATGAGATATACACTAATTGAGTACAGAGGCAAGAAAATTATTTCATCCAAAATTTTCCAAAGAAAATGGGATTTCTGTCACTTACAATAATCTTTGGGTTTCCATGTGGCTTTTGAATTCTTTCCATAAATGTAGTAGCAACTGTACTAGATTTAAAAGGATGACATAATGCAAAAAATTGTGCATACTTGGTAAGTCTATGAACTACCACCATGATGACACTCTTTCCTCTAGAATTGGGTAAACCTATGATAAAATCCATTGAGACCTCCTTCCAACACTAACTTGGAAGGGATAAAGGTTGCAACAGACCCGAGGTTTAATTGTCTCAACTTATTTTTGTTGGAAAACCAACCATTCTACCACAAACTTCTAAATATCAGATTTAAGGCCATCCCAAAAAAATTCCTTCTTGACCCTATGGTAAGATTTTAAAAATCTTGGGTTACCTCCTAAGGGGGAGGCGTGGGATTCCAAAAGAATATTTTTTTTGACTTGGAAATTCTTACAAATATATAAGAAATATTTGTACCAAAATGAATCATTTTTCTAGCTAAGTTTATTAGATATACTGGGATCTTGTTGCAGCTTTTAAGTGATTGTCCACACATCTTCATCATTCTTCCATTTATCCCTTGCTTTGGTTATCCAATTAGGTTGGATAATAGAAATGACACAAAGAAATGTTTCCATCTCCTCATATTTTCTTGAGAGTGCATCTCTAAAAACATTTTGCTTCCCTTTTTGTAGATGATTTCAAAGTCATAACCCAACATCTTTGTGACCCATTTTTTCTAATATTTTGAAGATAATATTTTCCCCAAAAAGTATTTAAGACTATCATGATCTGTTTTAACCTAGAAGTGTCTTCCCATTAGGTAAGGTCACCATTGGTTTAGTGCATGTAGTATTTCCAACATTTCCTTCTCATAAATAGGTTTTTGTAAATACTTTCCTTGGATTAGAGAGCCTTCAAAAGAAATGGGTCTTCCTTCTTACATTAAAATAACATGAATTCCATTTCTTGAGTGTAGGTTTTAATGTTGGACATAAATTACCTGCATACAAATTCTAAAACACATAAAGTAAACAATGCGAGAGCATAACACATAAAACACATATACCCAAAGATTTTCCCTTGAATCCCAAAACCGAGACTACCAGCTTGATTTTTCATTATGTTCCTTTCAATGTTAAAATACATATTTATACATGCCAAAGCATCTAATACCATGGACCGAAAACAATCGCATCCAAAACCATGGACTGAAAATAATCATGTCCAAAACCATCTATGAAAATCATGCACAAAACCATAGGTAGGTTCACCCAACCTAATATAGTGTCCAGAAACAAATTTTTCTGGGGTGCTGCCTAGGACCCCATAGAAGGGGCTACCTGCACCCCTCAAACCCCTTGTGACCACCTCGCTATGCAATTGGTGCAATGAAGGGCTAACCCCCTAGCTAACTATACTAGCTAGTCGTCGAAAGAATATAACACAACCCAACATTCTCCCACTTGTTGTTTTCTTTCCACAAGGAGCCACAAGAGACCTTAGTCATTTATCCAACCCTACAATGCCCATTGTTTCTCTACACCAAGTGAACTTCTCAGAGTTCACAGATTTTGCCAATGCATCTGCAGTATTCTTCAAAGTGTCGACCTTTACTAGCAACACCTTTTTGTCTTCTATCATGTCCCTCACAAAGTGATGCTAAACATTAATTTGCTTTGTATTTGAATGATATGCAGGGTTATTTTCCAAGAAAATTTCACTTTGTCTCTCACAGTATATCCTTATAGCTCCCTGTACTAACCCCATACTTGAACACAATCTCTACAACCAAACTGCTTCCTTGCATGCATGAGTGTCTACCATGTATTCTACCTCTGTAGTTGATAGTACCACTATACATTGTTTCTTACTCATCCAACTGACTGCACCTCCAAATAGGTAAAACATATACCCACCTATAGATCTTCTCTGATCCAGATCTCCAGCCTAATCTACATCAACAAAGCCATGAATATCCAACACTTTGTCAAATCCTGGTCTTCCTTGGTAGCATAAACCATAATCACTAGTGCCATGCAAATACCTAAAAACCCGCTTCATTGTTCTCTACTGCTCCTTCCCTAGTTTTGACATAAACTTGCTTAATACTCCCATTACATGTGCAATGTCTAGTCTGGTACAAACCATTTCATACATTAGGCTACTGACTACACTTGCATATGGAACATATGACATGTGCTCTTCCTCTTCTTGTGTCTTGGGACATTGTTCAACATATAACTTTACACCTACAAGAATAGGAACCTTCACCAATTTACTATATTACATATTAAACCTTTGCAGTATTGACTCGACACACTTCCTCCAGTTTAACCAGAGCTTCCTCTTTGCCTGATCTCTTTTAATTTCCATGCCCTAAATATAGTTTGCAACACCAAGATATTTCATGTTGAATTTGGAGGACAATTGGATCTTCAAGTATTGGATAATTTCTTTGTCATTTCCAACCAGAAACATCTCATCCACATACAAGACAAGATAAATAACATGGTCACCAGTTAATTTAAAATACACACATTGATATGCGTTCCTTCTAGTGAAGCCAGGTCCCCATATAAATGTATCAAATTTCTGATACCACATCCTTGGTGACTGATTTAACCCATACAAAGACTTCTTTAACTTGCATACCAGTTCTTTCTTACCCTTCACCACAAAACCTTTAGGTTGCTTCATGTAGATCTCCTCTTCCAAATCCCCATGAAGAAATGTTGTCTTCACATCCATATGTTCTACCTCAAAGTCAAAAGCAACAACAACAGATAAAAATAACCTAATCGAAGTTACCTTGGCAACAGGAGAAAAAATATCACCAAGATCAATTCCTAGCACCTAGGAATAACCTTTTGCTGCCAACCAAGCTTTGTATTTCTCCACCTTTCCTTCTGCATTTGTCTTCATCTTGAACACCCATTTTCTACCAATGGGTTTCCTTCCAGCCGATAACTCCAACAGATCCCAAGCCTCATTTTTGTACAAATATGACATTTCATCAACCATGGCCTCTTTCCAGAGTTTTCCATCCTCTAAATCTAATGCTTCCTTCACAATTCTGGGATCATCATCAGTTATAGATAAAGCAAAATTTGAACAGAAAGAAAATTGACTATACCTTTCTGGCTGCCTTCTTTCTCGAACTAATCTTCTTACACCTAGAGTTTGTGGCTCTTCATCTTTTGATTCCTCCTCTACTGTAGGGTCTGATTCTTTCTCCTTTAGCTCAAACTCTATCTTCTCAGGTTCCTTTGGTTGGAATTCATGTTTAATAACATCCTTCACCTCTCTGAACACCAATCTCAGCCATACACAACCTTCCTTATTACTGGGTTCCAAAGCTTATAACCCTTTAAACCATCCTTATACCCAATAAAGATGCACTTTTCAGATTTACTATCCAACTTGGTTCATTTCTCCTTTGGAACATGTACATATGCAACACATCTAAATACCCTCAAATGTGAAAGAGAGGGTTTCTTACCAGTCCATATCTCTTGTGGAGTCTTCTCCTCTAATGCTGATGAAGGTGATTTGTTGACCAGGTAACATGTTGTCGCCACCGCCTGTGTCCAGAATTCCTATCCTAACCCGACACCACTAAGCATGCTTCTTGCCCTTTCCATCAACGTCTTATTCATTCTTTCTACAACTCCATTTTGCTGAGGTGTATATGGAGTAGTCTTCTGCTGTGGTATAATACACTTCTTATAGAATTATTCAAATTCTTTACTGCAAAACTCTCCACCATTATTTTTCCTCAACACCTTTATCTTCTTCTCTATCTGGTTTTCCATGTTAGGGTCCCACCCTAACCCCCTTATTCATGTCATGGGATCACATCATAGTCAAGATTCAATAAAGCCCATATTAATATTTGTAAGTGGTTAACCCAGTTAGTTGCAAATGGGACCACAATTAGTTGTAAATGGGCAGTAGTATTAAATAAAGGTTAAATGGGCGGTAGTATTAGATAGATGGTATTAATAAAACCCACGGTATTGGCCCGTGGTATTGCATGTAGGAGTCATATATAAAGGATAGAGACTCCCTGCGAGGAGCATCGTGTCTTGTTTTGTAATCGAGCTCTGCTCTATTGGAGGTTGCCCCCTCGAAGAGGCCTGTGAACATTTCTCCCTGAGTAATAAAATCTTTGCTATTCTGTGTTCTGGGTATATTTTCTTCTCATATTCTGTGTTCTGGGTATTTTTC
>APFE030881427.1:91945-105075 GCA_000404065.3 Pinus taeda | reverse complement strand
GATGCTTGAACATTGAAATTGATGCATACTAACTACCCATTACTAACAATATTCATGATGTTAAGAACAAAATATGTAGTATTATTCTAGATGTCATCCGTTATCTGGATAACAACTAAATGGAACATATTTTTTCCTATCTTATGGAATTTTTGTTCAATCTTATTCAACACCTTATAAGCTCTATAATTTTTTATTTCCTGTGGATTCCTTGAAGTTCAAAAATTAGTTTTTATAACAAACATATCCAATCTCTTTGCCTAATTACTTCACCTCATTGACCACTATCTCAGAACATTCATTCATGAAGGGGAATTTACATGTATTGGGGATTCTAAAAAGGTATCTTGTAAAAATAGGGGACACCAAGAAAAAATAGGGATTTTTTTATTGGAAATATGTATTGGGAATGGGGTTCAATAGAATCTTTTGGAAGGTATTTATCAAATATCTTGTGAAATTAGATATATTTTTTAACTCCCCAAAAAAATATGTTACATCATAGGTTCACTAGGTGAAGCCCCTCTGTCTTTGTTAGGCATTAAACCATAATGTATGGTGCACTTTTTTTTGTTTATTTTGCACGATGGTATTAAAAGACATAATTTGTTGAGTTTTATGATTTTATGAACAATTATTGTCCTTTTATCTGTATCGTTAGGATTCGTCCTATTAAAGAATTCTGCCACAAACACTATACTGTCTCTATACCCTAGGTTTTGCATCCATGCATATCCATTATTTGAATACTGGTCAAAATTTGTAGGTAGAAAGGTACAATAGGACATGATTTCATGGTCCTTCTAATGGTTGGAAAATACAAGGATGCACACTAACTATTGTCATTTACATGCTCAATGATATTAAGCATAAACAAAGCAGTGATAGAATAGATGCCATTTGTGATGTCTAGAAATTTTTTGGTGTGAATGTGACTCTATTGATTTCCTATGGGATAATGTTACCAATATGAATTCCATCTAGATCCACAAGAATAATTTCACAGTGGTAAATGAGGGTGAATCGTCCCAAAATTATGGGATTGGGTGGCATTATCCATAGATAAATTATTTGTTGTATTAGAAATTTGCATTTAACCCATTTATTCGAAGGATTCAATCAAAGAACAAGTAAGGAGGGTCCTAGGATGTTCCCAGGTTTGGCAAGAAAAAAAGAGACATTCCCTCTATGACAATTTCATCACAGAGACAAAAAATATCCTAGGGCTAACCCATCATTAGAAAAACAAAAATAAATATGGAGAAATATCCATATAGGTTGTGTTCTAAGTATAAGATAAGATAATTTTATTTGTGTCCACCGAATGACCACAAAATTATATCAAAGGAACAAAGATAGTATATCTAGTGTTAGTACAAAGTGGGAGTGACAAGGCATTTACAAACTAGACTCCAATTGTCTAGCCAAAGAGAGTATTGATGGTCCTCCAAATTAGACATAAATTAAGGCCCATATGACCATTCTTCAACACATTAAACCTCTATTTTTTTTCAATAGATGACATATTTTTAGCTTATCTTCATTAGGAAGGTTTAGAGATAATTTCATATTTGTGCCGAATATTATTTATTTTTTTAGAATATTATGAGAATATTAGGAAAATTATGAATATTTGGAGGATGATACAATAGGGAATTTCTCCCTACTACAAGAAGACCAAGATTGGATAACAAATATAGTATGAAATTATTGCACAATTTTGGAGCTCCAATGATTGAGAAAATCTAGGAATGTGTTCCTTGTCATTTATTGCAAATTCCTAGTATTGGGAATTAGATCTAGTTTTTGAGGGATTTTGGAGGGGAAATCTACCTCCTTTCAAGGAGAATGCTTCCCCACAGATTTTTATAAGTACCAATTCTAATTTTCCTCTAGATTCATGCATTTCTTAGTCTTATTATGGAGAAAACTTGTTATTTAGTAGCGCCACTTTTATTTATAGCATGGGTGTACTTGAATTGATTCAAAAAATGAAGTTTGGTATCATTTTTAGCTTATAAAGCTTGGTTTCCTCCTTAGGAATCTTATTTTCCTTGGGCTTGGCCATCCCAAGAGCCTCAAAGCCCTCATGTACCATTTCTTTATTTCCTTTTAATGTCTTTTTCACTTGCATCTCTTATTTATGCATTTACTATTCATGCTTCCTTTTTTGTAGGTGAAGTTGGTTAAATGATTGAAGTGAGTTTTTTTGCAAGATATTTATAGAGTCAAAAGCATGATTCATCATTATAATACCTTTGAAAAGTCATCTTCATCATTGAGCTACCTGGATTGGGTTACTAGTTCATGAATCTAGAATTTCTGGAAGTCCCTTGTAGAAAAATAGCAGTAATTTTCTACTATTTTTTAGAACATGTTAATGAGCTTCATTTTAGTTGATTACACTTGTATTGGATCACAAACATTCAAGTTAATAAAAAAAAAATTACCCTATAGAATTTTCACTTGATTAGGTTTGGAATTTGGTAGGTTAACTAGCACATGTTAACAGGGGTATTTTGGAGTGATTCCACTTGGAATTGATTCCTAAGACACTATAACTAATAATAATAAAAAAATCCCATCTTATTTTCATTTGATTTACTTGGGAATTCGACACGTTATCTCCTCCTCTAGCAAAACAGGGCCTCTTGTAGCACCTCCTATAGCATGTGTAAACTAGACTAGGTTTTCTCCAAAATCTTGGTTTTTTTATCTTGAGCTTTAATCACGACCCCTATGCTATGAATCCATGATTGAGTAATACCAAAATACCTCTTAATCCTTACCTATTCACCATTTCAATTCACCTCTATAGTTTGAATCATTAGACATATTCATGACTTGAATAACATAATCATGATTTTCATGATTACTTTATGAAGTACCTTGTGAACTCTATTGAACAAATATGTCTTGAATGCAGTGATTGAAGAATGATTTCATAGACTAGGATTCCTTTTGATGTACAATTTACACTCTGAAAATAGGTTAATATTTACATTTCTACAAATAGGATTGATATTTACATTCATGCAAAGTAGAATAGTCTTTCCTTTTGGCAAAAGTAACTAGGATTTCCTCTCTGCAAAAGTAATTAGGTTTCCTTTCTGCAAATATAGTAACATTTCCATTTCTACAATTAGTTTAGGCTTGGATTTCATGGAATTCACTTCATTGCATTAGATCAATGAAAGAAGGACATATTACATGTTTCACATATAGTGCCAACTCCTCTTAAGTTTGTACGAACCCCAAATTGATAATTTAAGTTGGTATCCTTGGGAGTTGCAACATTTTTGTTGCAATACTAGGGCTCATAAATGTTTGGCACCATTGTCAAGGAGGTATTAAAGAATGCATTTTTTTCTTCCCTAGTTGATTATTTTCTTTTATTTTCTGTAAACACAAAAAACTATTTGCATTAGGCATATTTCATTTCAGAGTTAAGAAAAAATGTATTGCATTAGCATTCTTATTCGATGTTTTATATAATAAGAAAATAAAATTACAGTTATCCAACAACAAATGCCCCCATTTGATCACATGGTGCAGTAAGAATGACATCACCGTCCACTTTTGTAGGTAGAAGAATAAGAGGTGGCAGAAAAGGTAGAATAAAATGATGGAGATGATGACAATGAAGAATATCCTCTTGGATTTCCCATTCAAGATATTGATATCAATGTTCATATGAAGAACATCCCTTTGTCTTCCCTTCCCAGCTTCCATGGTATGAGGTCATAGGATCCAGAAACCTTTCTCTTTTAGTTTTAAATTGTTTTTAGATCTTATGGTTACTTATTAAACACTCAAAGATTGAGATTTTTTCCAACAACATTGAAGGATAGAGCTCTTAAATGGTTCATGAGTTTAGGGACTAATTCAATAAGATCATGGAATGATATGCCAAAGATATTTATAGTAAGATATAAAGAGTGTTATCATAAAAAACAAATATTTAGAATGACTCAAAAAGAAGCTGAGAGCCTTGAGGATCTAATAGAGATATTTATGTATAATTTTAAGAGGGAAAAATTGCATCATTTAGGATTTGACACACTAAAAAACCTCTTACTTAGAACAATTGTGGATGAGTGGATTGATATGATCTCATGAGTAGAGGTGATGTATACCAATTATCAGTTGAAGAAATTTGTGAAACATGCAAGTGCATATCAAGAGGAAGGGAAAGAGTAAGTAAATCAACATCAAGATTGGTAAGTCAAAATGAACTTGGAAATTTGTTTAATAACTTTAAAACATAAATTCTTAGAAATCTAAGAAAAAAAAATATAAATGTTAATAATGCAAGGTGAGAAAAAACAAGATGTTGATATTTGTGTTGTCCATGCAGAATCACATGTTAATTAAATATTTCCCATGATTACCAAGGTTGAAGGAAGTTTACCAAGAGGACAATGGAGCAAGGAAATCACCAAATAACCCATGTTATGTAGCTCCAAGAAGAGCATGGCATCCTATTCAGCCTGATATGATGCAAGAACCTAATTCACAATGTAAATCTTATGCACATACATCTCAAAGTAATTGGAACACACTATTTTCTTGACAACCTTGGCCATCTCAACCCGAAAACAAATATTGGAAACAAGGTTGGAAAAGAAATTATGGGAGGAATCCATAATATCCTCAATATAGTCCCTACCCAACTCCATGTTATCTATACCATCCACCTCCACCTCCACCACAACCTCAACCACGTCCATCTCAAAGATCCACTCCCACTCAACTACCTGTACCACTATTTCGAAAACCACACAAGGAAGTAGCTCAGCCCACACTTCCAAACATCTCCTCTTTATCTTAATGGTATTCATCTTAGCTAAATAATAGCATTGCAAAAAATCGATTCCCTTAATTTCATTGAATGGAAACATTAAGAAAAATAAGATTCAAATGAGAAGACCAAAGAATCATGGGTTGCACTTGATGAAGAGCAGCCATCATAATCAGAGATTGAGAAAGTTCCCTCATGTTTACCATTAGATCCTGCATGTGTTCAAGTTAATAATCACCAAAAAGAGGAATATTTTGAATTTCATCATAGAAGAAGACATCAAAAATGATCTAGATGAGCAAGAAAACCAAGGGAATCAAATCTATCTTGAGGTTTAGTTTCAGAAAATAAACAAGATGGAGCATCACTTTCTTCTTCAGTAATGTTTAATATTGTCAAAGTCAAAGAACTTGGGCTCTAATTCAGGTACATTTCAAAGCATATATTATGATCCTACACATTAGTTTATATCTCATCTTGGTGTGCACATGGCTCCATTGGAAGTATTCCTATACTTGAAAGAAGATTTATTTTTTAAGTAGAGTAGGATAAAAAATAAAAAAATAAAAAATACGAGGAAAAATAAAATATCAAGTGAAGACCTCCTTTGAGGTGCCTTATATTGGCTTATAGATTGGAAACCTCCATGATCCGATCAATGGGTTGGAAAAAGAGAAAATTAAAAGAAAATATCCTAGGTGAAAAGCTCCTTTGAGGTACCTAGGTAGACCTACTAGTTGAAAACCTCATTAAAGAAGCTAGTAGGCATAAAATAATAAAATAATAAAATGAAAAAATTTCTCGGCTTCATGAAAAGTGTAGGTGTTCTCCAACCTTTGCAAGCAACAAGAAAAATTTAGCACCAAAAGAAAAAAATTTGATCAGAAACCTAGTCAAAGAAAATCAAACTTGGGCTTTCCCCTCTTTACTTAGATGCTCCAACATGACTGAGGTCATGACAATCGATCACCCTCGTCCATTTCCAACATCCACCCATCATTTCCAACCCTTTCGCATTCATTTTCCTCATTGTCATAAAATGCTATAGGAGGGTTATGTTTTTCTACACGAGGCCAAGATACAAAGGGCAAAAAATTATTCTTACCATATCTCAAAAATTGTGCATCCATTGGCCAAGTTGTTTCATAGGGAGATGAATATGGATGATGTTAATATTCTAAAGGAATTTCAGCAAATACCAGTGCACACTTTTCAAGAAATTGACCTCCATTACACACAACCATTTTCATTGTTTCTAGAGATTCATGCATTTATTGGCCAAGATGTTTTATGAGGAGGTGAAAAAGGATGATGGAAACATTCTCAAAAATGTTTAGGTCAATCTAGTCTACCATTTAAGAGATATGGATAAAACAGTTTTGCTACAACTATCCTGAAATGCTACAGGAGCAACCAAAAGTGCTAAAAGAGGGAGATAAACTTGGGAAAAGAGCCCTAAAGGTCTTATTTTTCTTGTGAAATTCTTGCATAAGTCAACTCAAATTCCTTAACCCCAATCACCATTCCATTTAGCCAAATCCATCACCAAGATTCCACCTCTGACCACATATGGAAAAAACACAGAAAAGGACTTTGACTTGATATTTTTTTTTTCATTCCCACAACTTTCACCACTTTCTGAAGATGTTATTCTTATCCCTAAAACCCAATATCATTTTTCCATGTCCCTAAATGCAGTGTGATGTTGTGAGAAAAAATGAAACACTACTACACGAAGAAAACAATCTCTTAGGAGCCTTAAAAAATTCATCATAAAACATGATCCAAGGATTCTTATTGCTCCATAATGAAGAGTTGACCACCCTTGAAGCTTGAGGAAGCCACACCATCCCCGAGCAGTAGCTTTAAGGTTAACCATCCACCCGAACAATAACATATCAAAAACTAGAGAGATACTTGTAAGCAAGAAAGGTTCCACTACATTATGTGAAGATTTGTGCAGAACCAAAGCAAGGAAATTAACACCTCTAGAGGACCATGGATCGATCATCAACTCAGTAGTAGCATGCATGCATCTCAAAAAACCATCAGGTAGGTACAAGTATGTAATATGCTTCACCTCTTCTCTTGAGCGTGTTATGGTTAGAAATGTGTTGTCAATGCATAAGAGATGAGGTGTTATAATCTAAGGATGGGTTGATAATCTCAGCTACCCTCAACCAGTTAAGTGCAGCTAACTCCCTCACTCATGCAATGTGGAAACACAAAATTAAGAAGGGTGATGATTAGGGAAAATATTTAAAAGAGGAAATTTGTGCATAGGCTAAGTCACCAAAGCGCTCTGGGCCATTACCACAAAAGGGAGTAAAATTATGAGGCTCAAATTCAGTTGCACAATTACTCATTCCAAAGAAACTATTGGAGAAAACCATCAAGATACAAAATCATGAGCTAAATGATATGAGAGGCTGCCTAATGTTCCACTAAGTTGCTTCGAATAACGTTTGCAGGTGCTACAGGAGGATTTGCACTGCTACAGGAGGCCCAAAAGGAAGATACATGAGAGAATTGAAGGGAAAAAGGGAGCCAAAACTACCAAAAGATGTCCTCAAACCCTCATGCACATGAAAACGTTATCTTGAACTAAGTAAGTGGTTTTCTCCCTCTCTTTTTTTTCCATACCTTTGCATGGAAAATTCTTCTTGAATTAAGTGCCCTATAGAAAACAATTGTGCAGTAGTGTTACACAAGATTTTGTCACTATCCCTGTATTCCCCATTCCTTGATCTTGGAGAACCTCTATAGTGAACCCTGCATGCTTTCCCTTCATGAAGAAGCTCCCATTGTGTCCCTCTTCATGGGCATAACAATTCCCTTTTGCACCGTTTCCCCAAAATCTTCTATTTTTCCTAGTTTACAAGATTGGCCCTAATGGCCCTTGTCCTCCTCATGCCGATATGAAGGGATTAAAATTATCCCTAGCACCGACTGGAGTTAGTAAGCTTTGTCCCAATTGCGCTGGTCCTCTTATGGAAATTTTTTTAAATAAAGAGTCTAAGCTTCCATCTCTAGAATCTTCGTAACGGAAGTCTGGTATATGGCTTGGCTAGATGGGGTCGAGGATGTCAGTTTGGGCTCCTTTCCCCTATAAAGATGGAACTACCTCAAGAGATAAGACCTTCTCCCATGAGAAGAGGATCCTTCTCCCATCCATTCATGTTATATAAACCTCACTTTTTCCCAAGCACAAGCTAGCGTTAATGTGGGTGTGCTAGTGCTAATTAAGTTTGGAGTAAACAACAAGCTATTCATAGTTGTAACTCTCTAATTGTGTGAGGGAGAAGTGTGAATTTGGTTTAGTGTGAAGCCTAAAGGGTAGAGCCTTAAAACTATCATTATTGAGACCATCATGGAATGCTAGCAAAATTGTGTGGGAACCTAGTTTTGTCGAAGGAGAATGGCGATGTAATACATATGCAACTATCGATTGATTTCCTACATGATGTGTCATCTTACATGTTCATGGCTTAATGTTTCTTGGCTTGTTAAGTAGGCTGAATTACAATTTGTCTATTATCATGGTTGTTGTTTCTTGTTGTTTACTTCTTTCAGGTGTTTGAAGAAGGAAATGAGAGATAGTTGGAGTGAGCAAGCAAGGACATCATCAAACGGAATAAACGTACTAAGAGGTAGGCCCTCTTAATTGGTCCTATTTCTTTTCCTTTGCTTACTGGTCTGAGTTTGAAATTCATAGTAGCAAATTTGGTACTAGATTTAAAAAAAACAAATCATGGCTTCCTCACTCAACACGCTTTATTCGCTAAAATTCGTACCAATTAGTGCGATATGTTGAGAAACAGTTGCATCGACCTCCCTCTGGTGCTTGTTTTTAGTTAGGCAGTCATGTCGATGCCTATATGTGAAGATTAGGGTTTGTCCCGAGTCTTCGCCAGTGTGTTTTTCTCTCACTATTTCAACTCCATAAGCCTTTTGGACCATTTTCTCCCTGACTAGAAAGTTGCTTTTCATTTGGTTTTGTTTGCTTATTGATTTGTCATCTTTCCACTTGATTTCTTAGGTCATTGGGTGGTTAGTGGCACTAGGTCATCTAGATTGTCATCCATTCATCTGATTGTGAACTCAGTGAGTCAAGTTGTTGTTCCATTTACTCATTGCATTTCATTTGTAGTCCTGTTACGGCTTTGACTTCCATTACACAAGTTTGAAAAGTTTTTCTTTGCTTGTCTAAACATTTCCTTTCTGGAATGGATCAGATTGCTTATCTTGTTTCAGTAAAGTCGATGTTTCATTAGTCTAAACAAGTCTCTCTTTCCGTGTTTTCATTTTCTTGAAGAGCTAATTGCCTAGAAAACTTTTTTATTGAAGTGTTTTATGTGAAAAATCCATTTCATCATTTCATGAAAAAGTATGAAATTATAGTTTGTTTCATCCATATGATATGGTAGTCAGCATCATTAAAGACTAGGATTACATTGGCATTTGAAAAGAAAAAGAACTCTTTTTTCTTTTGGAAGGACTGTTAGAAATTCACTTGTTGGGAAATTAGGAATGGGAATGTATTTTTCATTAGTTTATTTTCTCAAAAGTGAAGTAGTGAAAAATTATTTTTCTTCCAATTGCTTGGTTGTTTGCATTTGATTGTGTTTTTTCTACCCTCTCTAGTGTAGACAATTCATCAAATTGAAAGGGTCTCATCTCATTTAGTTGCATCTAGGGTTTTTCGAGTCACATCACTAAGGGCTGAAAACTGAGACATAACTCAAGATAAACTTTAAAATGAACTCAATTAACCTAAGGAGCATTTGAAATATAATGATAACATCTAGAAGGTCTAGGCTAAAGATGTGTTATGGTGTCTTTAAACCTAGCAGTTATCATTCGCTTCAGCAGTAGAAAGTGCTAGTATGGATTCGTGCTCACCATACCATCGAGTATATAATGGGAGACCCCTCTAGGATGCAATCCCTTATCCATAGGAAGCTGAGGCGGCCACCTTGCAAATGTGATACACCGAGCACAACATTCGGGGAGATTGCCTGCTCGTACTTCTCGGTTTGCTGGGGGGTATTCTATAGTTCATGGTTGCCTGGTAATCCTTTTTACTTAGATCATCTAGAGCATACATTTGATATTTTTGACTCATTAAACTTAAAAGATCATTTGAGCACGTGTCCTTTCAAGCTCGTTTCCATTCAAAAGCAATATAGTCATCTTTGTTTCTTTTTCGAATCTTAAAAAATGAAAGAGCACCAGTCTATTTATGCGTCCTAATAAATTGATTGCCCGTGATCTTATAACATCCTATTAGTCTTTTCTAGACCAAATCGTGAGTTTCCCTTAATGAAATTTTAAAGACTTGAAGTTTATCTCTCTCTTTTTCTGTTAACTAAGACAAGGTCATCGTAGTTGAACCATCTGGTTCACCTAGTTCCTCTTCCTCTCCTCTATCTGAAAGATTGCCCGAGGAGCCATTTCCTGAATTACCAGAGTCACTCAAGGAAAAATGCGTTGAAATTGGAATAGTTATGAGCATTCAACCTTTGTCATCACGTCCTCTTCCTACTTCAGATACTATGTCACCTGCTGATTTTTGCCTGAAATCTCTAGACAATCCCATTCAAACTCCTGAGAGTTCACTGACCACTAATAGTCAACTTGAACTGGTTATCTATCCTCTAAATCCTTTGTTTGAACCTGTTGTGATATCACACAGCATTCGTACAATCCGTATGATTAGCCAGGTGTTCCTTTCTAATTATCCCCTCATACTTCTTCGGTCGTTCATCGTCATTTGTTCCAAAATACTGAACCCAAAGGCGATGCCTCAATCACCTCTCTGGATGAGTCAAAAGTTTCTACTCCACACAATGTCGATGATGATGAACATCCTTCTCCTCCTAAATGTTTCCCCTATACAGTGAGCATTACCATCAGTGTGTATCGGGAATTGCTGCCTAATTATGTATCCTTGGCATAGTTGGTTTCAAGTACACCTAGTTCCTCATCACATTACCATAACCTTGTTTGGGCATTCGGCACCATGCCTACTACAAGTCCATTCATTGAGAACTCAACCTCCAAACAATCCATTACCTTAGTCCTGATGAAACCCACCATTCTGAACCCTCTTGTATTGTTCGTCCCAGTCACCCGTCGGGTTCAACCAGCGGTCGCAAAGAATGTCTACGTTAGTTCCTCAATCCCTCCAGTCAGTGGCCAAGATGTGCCACCACCTCAGGGGAATAATTTGAATGTTTCAATGGTGTCAGGCACCACAAATATGAGTGGATCATGGGCTCACATGCTTGGTATGAACCAGCCTTCTTCTAGCATTATTCAAAACCTTGTTCATGTTGCTGGATCGAGGAATGTCCAATACCAACAGGTTCAAAATCCTGTTGGTCCATCTGGGTCAAACAATGTCTAGTATTAGCAACCTTATGGGGCTTAGGTCCAATACCAAACTCCTTATGTTCTGTATGGTTCTCAAGGAATGGTTAATCAGCCTTACACCCCTCAGTTTGGGCAGTACGTTCAACTTGGCTCATCCACTTTCTAGGGTGGCTATTTGCAAGATTCAGTTCAGAATTTTTTCAGACACTATTCAAGTACGCTTGCAACAGAAACAACAACCTCTACAACATCAAGGGAAACCTTTGCTAAAGCAAGAGAAACTCTTTTTGTAGAAAGGGATATCTGTGCAATAGTAAGGGAAAATAATCACGCATCAAGGTAAACTACAACAAACATAGGGGCAACACCTGCAACCGCCACAGCAAACCGTGCAACAACAGATGTAGTATCCTCCATGAACCTCTTAGCCCATGTCCTCACAGGACCAACGTCTATAGCCCCAGGGATAAATTTCGTAGCCATAGGGCCAATCCTTGCCACAACAAAACCATTTTGGGCAACAACAACCCTTATATACATATCAGCAGGGCCAACCCTTGCAAGGGCAAGGTGAGGGTCAAGTCCTGTAGTAGCAAGCCCAAAATCCTAATGTCTTAGGTCAACAGTACATAATCCTCTAAGTCAAGGGTAGCAGGTACAGAACCCTAATATCCTAGGTTAACAGGTACATAATCCTTTTGGTCAAGGCCAGTAGGTACATAATCCCTATGTCCAAGGGAAACAAGTGTATGATCCTTATGCCCAAGGACACCATGCCCAAAATCCTCTTATTTAGGGACAACAGGTTCACCACCCGTATGTTCAAGGACAATAGGTACAATACCCATATGTCCAAGGTCAACAGGCTCAACAGCCTCTTAACCCATACATTGCTTATCAACAACCTATGAATAGACAATTCCAAGGTATTCAAGGTCGAAATCCTCCCTATGACCAAGGTAACCCATAATGGGGGCTAAATCAAATACCATGTGGCCAAAATCCCCCAATATGGAGCCAAAATCCTTGGCAACAGGGATGGGCTCCTCTGCTTGGACCCTCTTACCGATCTCCAATGCCTTTTAATACTTAATTTCCATTCATTGCCACATGTTGGCTTGTATGGGCCTGATCCAGGTTCAGAGGTGATTTAGCCAAGCAAATCATGATTCTACTGGCCCTTTCGGCAACAGTCCATGGAGCATGGACTGGGGTCTCACACGAAGTAGTATGGGAGGGTGCTAGAACCAGGTTTCCACACGCTTTAGATGTCTGAGGGGCTTCTGGAGGTCCGTGATCTGACCTTTCACTACGCGCAGTTGTGATCCCTTCGCAACTTGCGGTGCAGCTTCAGTGTAACCCTACTCGAGGTGTGACCCGTATAATACCCAAGTTCCTTGCTAATTAACTGATTCCTTAACTTGTGTGTGTAAGATTTATGGTTATTACAGCATATTCAACAATTATATCAGTGTGCATGATACATAAATGAATACAAACATAAAGAACATAATGCGCAACAATTACACAGAAATAGGAATCAAATTCTATTTTATTAATCTTCAATCTTTCTTACAAACTCGACACTACCCTACGCACTCAGTTGCAAACTCTACTAGACCTTTGCGCACTCAGCTGCAGAGCCTCTTCCTACTAGTACAACCCAATACACTTAGAATCCTACTCTAAGCTTGAACCATTCCTTCACTACTTCCTCTATCCTCAACTATTTTTATAACTTAGTGCCTCACTCTATTTATACAATCCCATGGTCCGTAGACCATGGGTAGGCTGACATGACTTTACATTACATGACTTTAGGGTAGACAACCCTATGACTTTAACCTCTACTTCGTGCTCCACACCCGCAATTCATGGAGTCTTACCAAACCTTTGACCAAAACTTGGGCTTTGAGCCCCAAAACCTACTGTAGGGGGATTCCATGCCCAATAG